>VDFB02045493.1:0-25781 GCA_007258455.2 Sequoia sempervirens | reverse complement strand
TAAGAGGGACATGAACATTAGTTGAGATTGAGTTAATTGATAAGGTGTTATCCCCTGGTATGCAAATTTCCGTTCCATTGTAGGGGAACTTAACACACTGGTGGTAGGTAGACGACACTGCCTGCATATCATGAATCCATGGTCTACCCAGTAAAATGTTGTATGCAAGGGGTCCAGTATCAACAATTTGAAACAAGATATCTTTTTCAATTGGGCCAATCCTGACAGGAAGGACAACCAACCCCTTAGAACTTCATTCTGCCTCATCATAGGCCTTTATGGTGATCTTCTTTCTAGTGTCGATCACTTGCTCTGAATAGCCCAAAGTTTTTAACAAATTCAAAGTATAGATATTTAACCCAGCACCCCCATCAATCAACACGTGCCTGACACGGGTTTATGAATCATGACTTCAATGTGAAGGGCAAGATTGTGTGGATGGCTTAGGGATTTGTCATCATCTTCAGAGAAAGAGAGGTAATGTGGGCTAGTAATGTGATTCACCATGCCTTGGAATTGGTCTATATCAATGTTGCTGTGAAGATTTACAGCGAAAGCGCCCCAAGGATCCGCTTTATGTCTAGGGACAACTCTAGAAGCTCTAAGATTGGAGATCTCGTTGAGTTTTATGTAACTCCATCTACAAGATCAGAAGGTTTGGTTTGAGAGCAAGTAAGTGCACTTTATAGTGACATTCTTGGATGCCGCTTTGCTTGATTTGTTGGATGGCCCTAACTAGGCCTCCTCAGAATAATAGGGGCTTGACTCTCGGTAAATAAAGATTAAGGGCTTGGGAAGATAACCTAGGAATGAGGACTCCCGCCATTCACATTAGGTTGGTTGTCAAAAATAGGGGGAGAGTCATAACCATGGGGGTCCTTACTCCTTATCATATTAACACTTGGCTCCAAAACTTCAAGCATGTTTATCACATTTTCTGCCGCTGTATAGGTGTAGTTGATTGCAGCTTTGCCATTCTGTGATTTAGAGGTTTCCCCCTTGTCGTAATTAGGCAAAGGTTCCTTAAAAGCCTTATGATCAACATTGGTATTTAGGCCATCAACTTGAAGCTTTCCACTTTCTATAAAATCTTGGATGATATGTTTTAATCTCCAATAGTTTTCAACAGTATGGCCAGGGCCATTATGAAATTTACAGAATGCCTTGTCATCCCACCAATGTGGCTTAGGATCTGGAATGTGAAATTTTGCAGGATCCTAAGGATGTGCCAAGTTGTTAGCAATGAGAGTTTTGAGAATATCCTCATATGAGTCACCCAATTTGGTAAATTTCCGCTTCTGGTTTTTGGGCCTCTCCTGATATCTTGATTTACTTTCTTGTTGTGGAGGTGCATTAAGCTTCATTGCTTGCACAACCTTAGTCAAATTAAGAACACTTTGATCTCTTGATTGGGAAGAATCCACAACTCCATCATTGACAACTTGTTTGTTTTTGTTCCAATTGTTGTTCTTCCCTTTATCCTTATTGTTGTGTTGACCATTGTTGGTATTATTGTTATGTCTAGTCAAAATGCCTTGTTCTTTTAGAACATCCTCAATGCGGCATGCAATTTCAATCATGGTATCAAAGGAAGTGAAGACTATCTTTTTGATCTCATATCTCATTTCAGGCACCAAATTACTAACAAGTATGTCAATCTTTTCATCCTCATGGATCATCCTAGGATACCGAGAGCATTGTCTCCTCCACCTTTGCAAGAAGGTAACAAAGTGTTCCCCCTGATTTTGTTTCAAGCTGCATAGGTCCAACATAGTAACAGATCTTGACATATTATATGCGAATTGTTGAACGAATCTATGAACAAGTTCTCTAAAAGTCTTGACATGAGGAGTGATATTGGTAAACCATTCCATTGCTTGTCCTTTAAGACTCCTACGGAACAACCTCATCAAATAGGAGTCATCCTGATGGAATTCAAAGCTCATAGTATAGAACTGACGCACATGGTCGTGTGGATCACCACTGCCATCATATTTATCGTATTGTGGGAATTCCACCCTCTTTGGAAAATATTTCATACTCACACTCTTGTCAAATGGATTAGGACAAATTGAGTCTAGTGAGAATGGGCTCTTAGGTTGCATCATTTTCTCCATCATTTGCTTCATTTGGCGGATTTCTTCCTCTTGAGATGGATTTTGCTTTTGTATTTTGTTGTCCACATCAAAATTATAAGGGACTCTGGCACCCTTGTTGATTAGACTTTCCAAGAACTTATCTTTGTTTTGTTCCAAATACCTCTCCACATACTGTTGGAAGATAGGCTCTTGTTGTATTCGCATGAAGTCTTGAGTATCAAAGTCATAATGTGAGCTACCACCTCCATGTTGGGAACCAGGATGTACATGTTGGGAGTGTGGTCTTGAATTTCTGGGAGGAGTTTGCCTCCTATAGTGAGCATACCGAGAGGCCCTTCTTCCTCTAGGACTAGGAGATCTAGAAGGGGTCCTTGACCGCCTTCTACTTCTTGGTGTTCTGGAAGGGGTGGAGGGAGGAGAATTATGTCCACTGTTAGCACCCCTTGTATTGTATTATTTGTTTAATTGGTGGGCTAACTGCCTATCTTGCTCCTCTTGAGCAAGTTTCCTTTGTACTTCCAATAAAGCTTGGCTCTCTTCCTCAAGTTGTCTAAACTTTTCTTGCTTTGCAACTTGTTCATCTAGAAAGGCTTTCTTTTCGCGTTCAATTCTTTTGAGCCTATCACTTGTGAACCTTGAGGTATGTTGAAGTGGTGAGCTTGGTCTAGACTATTTGAACAAGTCATTGGTATATGTTGTATTGACATGAGCATCACGAGGTTCATTGTCTTGGTCTTCGTGTTGTGACCATTGTTCTTGGTGAGCTCATCTCTTATACCTTTCATCCCGTTGATGGGCATCCAAATATCTTGCATTAATGAGGGGTGAACCAAGTTGATCATCATGAGAAGAATTTCCAAATATCATGTTGTTTCTGTGTTGTTCATAGATACCATCAAGATTTTGATCCATGGCTTCCCTCTCCATTGAGAGTGACAAAAGATAACTCATATCCATACCTCGAAAGGGGAAGGTGCCGAGGGGTACTCTAAGTCACTAAAATGGCTCTTCTTTTGGGTCAAAATAGGTTTCGCGATCGACTCTAGGTGACTCCGGGTCAAATATTGGTCTTTTCTTTTCCTTTCTCTCTTTGACGAAGTCCTAACTGGGGTAGTTGGTTAAAGACTATCCGAGGTCGCCTCTCCTTTGGCTCAATTTTGATATCTTGTTGTGATTGACATGAAAGGAGAGTTCTGTAAAATGTATTACCCTAAGAAACGCCAATACCGCATTAGGATAGTAAAAGTTTTCTGTCCAAGAGATGGTTAAATAGAACTCTGTAAATAGGTGCAAAACCAACACCCACATAGGTGCTCTCAATTCTTGGGTGAATACCCTAGCACATATGGATCAGGAGGATGACTTACACAAAGTGTACTGAGTTTGAATTGTATGAAAATGGGTGGACAAGGAGACTACTAGCACTCTCCAAGTGTGTTATCAAAGAGTCTAAAAATTTATCTATTTGACAAGAACAATTCCTAATTTTCCAATCTCAAGCAAAATCGCTTATGAGATCAAGGATCACTAATTCAAAAGGTCAAGGACACATAAACCCTAAATACAGAACAAGTCTCTAAAACTGGGACAAGTCACCTAATCAAAGAACTCAGTATTTCAGTTTGTTGTTTGTTTTCAAAGATCAAGCAAGTATATCAACAGATTTTGATCAAGCACATACGTTTCAATCAGACAAGTTGTGATACAAAAAGTAGTCGATAACAGATCTATCAAGGACAAAGCAACTTGATAGTGACGGGAGTCTTGTTTGAAGATGTTTGGACAATGTTTAAGACTCAAAAACACATAGCTATCCCTACCAAAGAAAATGTGAAGGAAAACCTTTGCCCCATTGCTTATGCGCGCAAGATACCGCAGCACTTTCACATACGTATGTCACCCCCTAGAGGCTCGCGGTTTTCGTGTTTCCAAGGACTCAACAAAGGTAATGCCTCAAAGGTTACCCTTGTAGGGCCGTCGCGAACTAAACGCCCAGTGTATGCCTATGATGGGAATTGTATGATCAACATACCGAGAGATTCTCCCTCCTTGCTAAAGATTATGACTCCTCTTCGTGAGGTGAACTTTATGGCAACTAACTAAGAGGTTTTACTTGGCTTCCGTTTCTACAATAACCTTCGGCGGCCTCCGATACAGAGCTCCTGCGCCTAACACCAATACCTGAAAAATCACACACTGCTAGCAGTATTCTGAGCGGCGCCGGCCGCTAAGTAATATCAAAGAGCTTTTCCATGATGATCGTCCAAGTCATGGAAAAGAAGTTACTATGGTCTTGGAGTCTTTAGACTCAACAAGACGTTCTTTATTATAGTGAGGTGGAATCACTGGTGATAGGTGTGTACTCACTTGGGTCATTCCCGGAGGTTCAACTTCCGACAGGCCCTCTAAAAGTGACACTGGACATGGCTCGGATTCGGGTTTCTGATTTTCTGATTCTCCCAAAACGAGAAGAGCATACTTCTCTAGCCTGTCTCTTTACCCAAACACGCTAAACAACCTTAATCACCGAGCTAGTTTCATTTCACCAAATCCACACGCTTTTGGGTTTCTGATTCTCTCAATAAGAGAAGAGCATAATCCCCTGACGAGTGAAAGTACTAAAGATTCACTACCTTGCTCCGCTCCCTAAGAGTTCATCATATTAGTAAGATCATAAGGAGCCTGGATTTGTCCATGGTCATCACCTCCATGTAACAAAGAGCCAAATTCCCTACTCACTATCGAAACTCCTAAGAATTTTAACGAAGCCCTAATTAGACTATGTGAATTGAAAAGCAGGAAAACAAACACAATGTTTTTTTTTAAAATAAGATCTTTGACAAGCGTAAGTGTTTGTTTTCAAGTCTTTGTCACGCGTCCTGCAATCAAACCGTTAGTGTGTTTCAAGTTCTCTGACTGGCATCCTGCAAAAACTGTTATGCTGTGAAAAAAAATTCAGAAGAACCAGAAGAACAAAAGTTGGAATCTATCAAGAAAAAAAGAGATTAATTAAAAATCTAATTTAATCTAGTCAAAATTTAATCTAAAAAGAATTAGTTAACAAAACTAAAATTAAACTAAATTAATCTAATACTAAACTAAAAATTTAAAACAAAACTAATCTAAATTAATAAAATTAAAAAATCTAATCTAAATTAAAAAAAAATTCTAATCTAAATTAATAATTCTAATTTAAATTAATAAAGTTAAAAAAATCTAAAGTAAAAAAAATCTAATTTAAATTAACAAAGTTAAAGAATCTACTTTAAATTAACAAAGTTTAAAAAAAATCTAATTTGAATTTTAGAAACTAAAAAAATCTAATTTAAAAATCTAAATTAAAGACTAAACCAAACTAACTAAAAACTAAACTAAATTAAGATTAAAAACTAAATTAGAATTAAAAACTAAACTAAATTAAAAACTAAAAATTAAAAACTAAATTAAAAACATGCATAAAAATCTTCAAATTTGATTTCTGAAAAATCTGTTTATAATGAGTAGACAAAAATAGAAACCCAACAATTTTTTGAAGTTGAAAATAAAACCTAGAAATCATTTTTTGATCCAGCAAGTAGAAGATGAAATTTTTTTTTTTTAAAACTTTTAGCCAAGAGAAAAAAATGGTGTGCGATGGTTTTTGTGCAGCTGTTTTCTTCAGATCTGTAAAAGAAATAAAAAAACTGAAACATACCCAGATCGGATTTCGACCTTGGCTACAAAACCCAGAAATTGTTTTTCCTAAAACTGAGTGGAAGCTGGATTTATGAAGCAAAACTAAAAACTAAATTAAAAAGTAAATTAAAAAGTAAATTAAAAACTAAACTAAATTAAAAACTAAAAATTAAAAAAGGTGGGCGCCAAAATGTATAACTGAAAATATGTTATACTGTGGAATCCTTGCATGCAAGGATACTCAATAATGAGTCCTTGGGTAAATCAATTCACAAAATTTCATCCGAGAAAAGGTGGATTGATATTGTGGCCTCGATTGACTCCAGCTTACCTCTCAGAAATACGGAACGAGAGATTCAAAGAGAAGAAGCAAGAATGCCAATCTCCATGAATCATGTTCTTGCAATGCAACAATGAAAACTAATCTAAATGGCTGTAAAATGTAATAAACCAAACTAATTTATTGGAATGAAAATTAATCTACATGCAATGCCATAAATGAATTATTTTGCAATTAATCTACTATGAAGATTAAGCTAAAATGCAATATTAAACTATATGCTCTAAAACTAAGATTATAAATCAAACGAATGTGTAATCTCAATGATAAAAATTCAAGAAAATTTGTAGCATAAGTCTGATGTAAAAATTCGTGATCCTTGAAATGAGAATGACAGGGCTCATTTTATAGGAAAAAGTGGAATTGAAGGCAAATTCAGAAGCAATGTGGGATAAATAGAAAAATAGAAACAAATCTTGATTGGAATTCTTTTTTAGTTTATTTCCCTTTTAACTGATTTGTTTCCTTCTTTTTCATCACAGGATATTCTTGAGAGGATATTTCATTTATTTTATTTAATCTTAAGATGATAATATCTCTTTTAATAAAATAAAATAAGATTATGTAATTTAGAAATGAATATTAAATAAAATATAATAAAATTATTTAATTAAAAATAGATTTAATTAAATAGCATCATTTTATTTAAGTAATATTAACTTCTGAATTAAATAAGACATTTCATTTATTAAAAGGATTTTATTTCTTTTTGATTAAATAAAATTAATGAAGCATTCAAACCTTGTGGAAAAAAATTGAAACATTTGAAATAGTTATGAATTGATTAAGAAATTTGATTTGAAAATGCGACAATCATTGATTCAGAAAGTTGATGTTGACAAATTAAATAAATGGGGCCCAAAGTCTAGGTGACCATTTTAGGTTGCATACAGGGGCAAGGAAAATGTAGTGGTTGATGCTTTGAGTCAACAGAGACATGAGATTTCTACAGTGGCTCTCGAGTTGGATTTGAGGAGTCAGGTCCTTGTAGCACTTCCCATAGATAGCTAGTATCAGGAAGTGAAGTCAGAAATTGAATTAGGCAGATATTTGGAAGGAAATTTTGTAGGGTACTCACTGGAGTTTTATAGTCTTCTGAGATATTTTGGTCGCATGTATGTGCCTTCTATTGAGGGTCTTTGGACTCTAATTATGACTGAGGCACATCAAGCTCCCTACTCCGCTCACCCGGGAGTTAAGAAGATGTATGTGGATCTTCGTGCACTGTACTTTTGGGTTGGCATGAAGAGGTATATTGCAGATTTTGTGGTTAGATTTTTGGAATGTCAAAGGGTCAAGGCAGAACACTAGCATCCTGCAGGCCTTTTATAGCCTCATCTCATTATGGAATGGAAGTGGGACATAATTTCAGTAGACTTTATTATGGGACTTCCTATGACTTCTTGACGACACGATGCTATCATGGTCATAGTTGACAGATTGACCAAGGTGGCACACTTCTCCCCCATTTGATCATCTTACACTGCTTCTTCAATTGCTAGAATCTTCATGGAAGACATTGTTCATCTGCATGGTATTCCACAGAGAATCATTTCCGACAGAGATCCGGTGTTCACATCTGCATTGTGGACATCATTGCAACGTGCCTTAGGAACCCAACTAAATTTCAGTTTTGTTTACCATCTTGAAACAGATGGTCAGACTAAGAGAGTTAATCAGGTTCTTGAGGACATGCTTCGTATGTACGTGATGGATCAATAGTCGCGTTGGGAGGACTATTTGCATCTGGTGGAGTTTTCCTACAACAATGGATATCATAGCTCGATTGGTATGGCTCCCTTTCAGACACTATATGGTCATCCCTGCAGGACTCCATTAAGTTGGGACCGTCTTGAGGACAGAGTTCTCCTAGGTCCTGAAATGCTTCAGGACATGGAGCAGCAGGTAGCTCGCATCAGAGAGCATCTTGTGGCAGCTCAAGATAGACAGAAGAAATATGTTGATGCACATAGAGTTGACCATCAGTTCTCTGTTGGTGATTGAGTCTTTCTGAGAGTGCACTCGCGAAAGAGCCCAATCCATTATGGAAAGGGTTCCAAGCTCGTGCCTCATTTTGTCAGACCATTTGAAGTTCTAGAGAGGATTGGCCCTGTTGCTTATTGTCTAGCATTGCCACCCAATCTATCGCGGATTCATGATGTGTTTCATGTTTTTGTACTTAGGCCATATTATATGGATGTTTCTCATGTACTTGATTGGGATGCTCTACAAGTCGAGGACGGGCAGCTAGCACTCGAGCCCTTGCCCATGCTACAACATCGGAGACTCACTCTCAAGGGCAAAGATATTGAACATGTGCGGGTTCAGTGGGACCCGAATGATAACACTTCGACGACATGGGAGGATGCATCCCGTATCAGAGAGGCTTACCCATATTTCTTTAATGGATTCCAAGAGTGAGCCATATTCTAGGGGGGAGGATGTAATACCTCGCGTGTTGCTGATACTCTTAGATACTCTTTTCTGTTGGTTTTGTACTTGGTTTGCGATGGTGATTAGTTCATTGTTTTGGTTGTGTGTGGATTCATACTTTAGTTGGTTTGATGCACATGATATTACTTATGATGCTTGATGATACATTAAGTGGTGATCATATTATTTGGTTATGTTATGGCTTTCTTTAATAATATATATGGTGATGTTGTGGTTTAATATTGCTATGGATTTTGATGTGTTTGCTAGTGAGTCTTGGTGAAAGGACGAAGTAGCATCACTCGCTTGCAAGTGTCCTTCTACCCCACGGCTACCTTTCACAGTGTGTCTACATTTGAGATTTATATGCTACTTGATGTTTGTTTCTATGCAGGGTGCAGGTATAGGACACCGACTCCACCTGCTTGACAGGTTTGAGCGTGTCCCATAAACCCAATGGGTATGAAGTTGAAAAGGGAGTTGATAAGGAAGTGTCCCCGTCCCAAGTTCATCATTTTGTTGTAAGTCTGACAGTGTCATTGTCCACGATCCCATCTTTGTTTCTATACGGATTGGTGTTGGTGATTTATTTTAGTTTGTGAATGTTTGTTATTTGATTAATCTTTATTTTATGTGTGATTAATTAATGTTATTTAATTGATATAATTATTTGCAGGTAATTGTAGTTAAGTTAATTGATTAATTTTTCTTGATTGAGTGAATAGTTTAAATATAAATATTAGATGCTATTATGTGAATTGGAATTTTAAATTTGCATAAAGTAAATGATAATAATTTTTTTAATTTTTAAATTAATTAAGTAGCATAAATTCTTTATAGTTATCAAAAGAAAATATTTGAAAGTTAGTTAAAAAAAGAAATTGAATGCAAAAATCTTGTTGAAAAAAATATTCTTGGAGAGAATATTGGCCATAACTGTGAAAGGCAGGAAGTCACTTCACGAAAAAGAAAAAGAAGAGGAAATTGGGAGGAAAATTGTTTTTGAATTTTTTGGTTAATAATTGGAAGAGGTTTTCAGGAATATTTTTGGCCTCAGTATTTTGCATCTTTCTGGAAGTGGAGATTTTGGAAAGGGCTTTGGAAATTGAACTCTGAAAACGAAGCTTTGCTCCAACCTTCATTTCCTTAAGCTTCAAGAAAACAAGTTCCTTTATTGTTTATTTATTTATTTTGTTGTTTTGAAAAGATTGCCTGTACAAATTCTATTATGTAGAAATTTTGTTAATTTTGTATAAGTTGATAAATTGTTTGTACAAGAGGAAATGATTATTTTGTAGAAGTTTTGTTTTTAAAATTGGAAAGATTGTTGGAAATTGTCGTGAATTTGTTAAAAGCCTCTGTAGAAAATTTTGTTGAAAGCTTCTCTATAGAAAAAATTGTTGACGGCTTTTGTGTATGAAGTTTTGTCGTGATTATTTTAGTGCCTCTGTAGAAAACTTTATAGTGAAATCAAAGAACCTCATAAAAGATTATTTTTAAAACAATAGAAAAGAAAACACAAAGGAAAATAAATAATAGCGATATTTTGAAATCTCTTAGGAATTGGATTCGAAAACCTTCCTATAAAAAAATTGGGGAAAACCCATATTCCTATTGCCTGTAGAAGAATATGATTTAACTCTGTTTTTCCAAATTAGTTTGTTTTGCTAGAAAATTTTTAAAAAAACCTCTGTGAAGATTTTATTAACAATTCATGTAGAAAATTTATGTGTGAATTTTTCCAGAGGGTTTTTATAAAAAATAAATTAAATATTAAAAAAATAATTATAAAAAAAATTATTGGGTTGGGGGAAGGTCGGTGGCACCGAACTCACCCCCATCCCTGCTGTGAGTGGGGGACGCAGCCACCCATGGTGACGCACAACAGCCCGTGGCTCCTAAACGCAACCACAGGTGGGGTTGCGGCCTCCTCATGTGGGGAACACAACCACCCATGGCTACGTACAGTAGCCAGTGGTTGCTGGGCACAGCCACGGGTGGGGTTGCGGCCTCCCCATGTGGGGAACGCAGCCACCCATGGCTACGTACAACAGCCAGTGGTTGTTGGGCGCAGCCACGAGTGGGGTTGCGGCCTCCCCATGTGGGGGGGTCTGCAGTCTCTCCCCCTGCGAATTTGGTTAAATAAAATTTATTTTATTAAATTTAAAATTATTTAATTTATTTTAATATATATATATATTTTAATATATATATATATATATATATATATATATATATATTTTAATATATATATATATATTAATATATATATATATTTTAATATATATATGTTTATATATATGTGTGTGTGTATAAATATACAGTGGATTATATTGTTAATTTTATAATGTTAAATTAAATGTATGATTTTAAATATATATATATATATATTTTTTTTTATATGTTGAAAATTATAGAAAAGTTGGATGATGTTATATTGCAAGTTGGTTTTAGGAGTTGATTGATTAAATTAGAAATAAGTATTTTTGATTAAATTAAATTGAATGATTTCGAGTGAATTAATCATTTATATTCCTTGGTGAAATTTTGCAATGAGATATGTTAAACTATGGCATACTTGAGTACGTGCTTTTTACCTTTTTAAATGATTGGTGAGTCAATTATTGTTTTCGCTTAATTGGGTTATGGTCATGTGGGAAACCTTTAAGTTAGTTTATCCTTCTATAGGAGCTTAAGTTGTTGTTTAAGACTTCCAGAAGCATGGGAAATGGTGGTTTGTCATATGGTTTTTAATTTGATGCTTGATCCTATTTAACGTTAATTGTGATTTTAAGTTTACAATTGGGTTGTACCTGTATTTATGGGTGCATGTTTATATGACTATTGGCGAGATGGTTTTTTGATTCAATCTTCTTGTTGGTACAACCCCTTGGTATTGGATTTTATGTTTCGGGTTTCTAGGTAGAGTGGCTCTACGTGGGCACTGGTGCACAAAGGGGTTGTCAAGATAACCCATGTTAGAGTTAGAGTAATAAGTGATAACCTAATTAATTAATTATGGAGTGGGTAGTAAAACATTAATAAGATAATTGTGGATGCCTCGTTCACCTGTTAGGGCTTTCACAGACTAAAGGTGGGTTGAGAAGACCTTGGTTGGAAAGATCGTTGCCTCGTCTCCACGAGAGGTTAATGGTTCCGCACAAGTCACCCTATGGGGCCGACGCCTAGAGAGGCTATTAGGATAACCATAGATGGGAGCCGATGCCTAGAGAAAGGCAGTCAGGATAACTCATGTAGGACTGTGTGATGACACTCTCCTCTAGCATTCCCTTGAGTTGTTTTATTGCTAGCCTCTGGAAGTGGCCTTTTGATGTTATGTTTCCTTTATATGTTCTCTTTCTTTTCATGTTTGGAGTTTAGTCTTATGTATTTGTTTGGATGTTCTTGGTCGGGGATCCTTCCTTATTTACTCCTAGCACGGGGGTGGTCGGGTGGAACTTGCTATGCACCCCGTTGGGTCCCCTGTCATGCAGTTGTACCATTCATTGCAGAGTTTTATAGAGACAACTGAATCCAGAGTACACATGTTTCTAGATGTATACTTGTACTTTAGTTATACTTTGTGTATTGATGTATTACTCCCCCATGTGTTGGGAAGACTTATGATGTCATTTTATATATGTATTCGATGAGATGTACCAAAAGACTAATGTAATGTATAATCACACTATGTAAATCATTCTAGAACTACAATTGTAAATATTGTTAATGGTGTATTGTATCTGAGGAAATATGTTCTTTATATTTCCAAGTTCAATTTATTATGAATGCATGTATGGTTTCTATATGGTTTATTCTTGTCACATTGTTTATCATTAATAAATGTTTAAATGAAGATATGTGAATGAATGGGTTACATTTGTAGAATTGGTAATTACATTTATCAACTTTGTTATGGGATAGATTGCGTAATGTCACCTCGTGTACCCCAAGGTACTTAGGTGTTTAACTTGTAATCATTAGCTATGTAATTGCATTAGTAAACTTAGTGTTTATTCTCTATGTTTTCAAAAAAAAAAATGTTGCATTTTTAGTTGTCCTTTGGGGTTTGCGCGATAGGGCATTACACAAAGCCTCCATTGTTGTGTCATGAAAGCTTGAAGAACAATGTTGATGTTGATTGATCGAAGGAATGATGAAGCTCTATCAATGGTGATCTTGATAGCACTTCATTGCATAAGGTATGTTGATTTTCTAATCCATTTTTGTGAGGAAAGAGGTTTGTTATATGGAAAATGAGATTTTGAATCGACAATCAGGATTCAACAATGTTGGATCAAGATCAATGATTGAAAGGTGTTAAGAGGATTTAGACATGAGAAGATTGTGCAAAGTTGATTGCACAATTTGTGTGATTGAGGAATAGATTGGCTAGTCAAGGTTTAGATTGATCAGTCAGGATTTAGATTGATTAGTTAGGATTTAGATGGGTTAGTTAAGAAATTGATTGATTAGTTATCAATCGTAATTTACTCAATCAGAAAGTGGGTGAGGAATATGAATTAATTGATTTAATTAATTCATTCATTTTTGGAGTTGAATGTGCAAATCAAGTTTGACTTTTGCAAACAAAGTTGCATTAGTTTGATTTGATTTTTGATAAATGATTTAAATAGTTTGATTTAATTATTCAAATTTTGGAAGGAAAGTTTCGTAATTAAATTATTATGATTTAATAATTTAATTAAATTAGAGGAATAAGGTGAATTAGTGATATAATCAAATAATTGGCATTGTTTGACTAATCAAGACGAAATAAGATTAGATTAGGACTTTATTAAATAAATATAATTCATTTAATTTTTTTGAAATGATGAAATGTGAATTAATCAAATAATGTTGTATTATTCAATTAACAGTAGAATTAGGGTTTTAGGACTTCATTAAATAAATGAGATTTATTTAATTTTATCGAAAAATGATGAAAAAGTGAATTAATTAAATAATGTTGTATTATTCAATTAATAGAGGAAATTAGGGTTTTTGGACTTTATTAAATAAATGAAATTTATTTAATTTTTTGAAAATGATGAAAAAGTGAATTAATTAAATGATGTATTATTCAATGAACAATAGAAATTAGGGTTTCAGATGTTGTCAATGTGAAAATGCAATGCTATTTGATGATAATGATGTCGAGATGTTCCAAGATGTTGCAAGATCATTCTGAGAAGTTGTGAGATGTTCTAAGATGATTTCAAGATGTTTCGAGATTATTTTGTGATCTTTTAAGACGTCCTGGGAATGTTCTGAGATGTTTCGAGACATTTTGGGAATGTTTTGAGATGTTATGGGATGATTCTGAGATGTTCTGAGACATTTTGTGAATGTTTCGAGATGTTTCAGGTTAATTCTGAGATGTTTCGGGAATGTTCCGAGATGTTTCAGGAATGTGATAGGTGTTAGGTCAATTTTACATATGTACATTTTGCCCCTCTTTGATACAAAGTACTAGTTGCTTTGTTTCAAAGATTCTATTTTTGAGATCAAGTTTTTTGAAAAAAAATTATGCCCCACCATTCCCCAGTGTTCAAAAAAATGATGGTAGGACTTTGTGTTACCCCCTCGAGAGGTTGGTCAAAAAAAGGTCAATTTTGAGGGCAAGCTCACGACATTGTTTTGTTTTAGTCCCGGTGTGTTGAGATTGAAGAATTAGATCTATAGGTCCCTCGTTCCTCGTTCTGATGTTTCTGTGAGCTTCTAATTTGAAAGTAAGAAGGTCCCCTAAATAGAAATTAGGGTTTCCTAGGTGAAATTAGGGTTTCTTGAGGTTTAATATAGGCATTTAGTCCTCTAGTTAGCTCATTTGTGTTTTGATCCTTTTGCTAATTCTTGTCTATGGGTTTCCCATTATGTCAGTTGTCAAGGAGAAATGTCGAGATTTGAGAGAGCCCCACATCGTTCTGAGCTTGTTCGAGAGTTTGGACGACCTTCAAGTGTTGGTGGCCCGATATGTACCTTCTCGCTTTTCGCTTTCGTCTTGTTTCATTCTCGTATTGTGTACAAAGTTTCTTGAGTCAATAGCGAAGTTCTAGTGATTTTTCAACATCTTCATTATTTTCCTCACCTTTTCTAGGTTAGAACCTTGTATTTGACATTGAAACCCTTGCCCTTGACATAAAACCTCACACTTGACTGAAACCCTCACCCTTGTTTCATGCACTTGCTTTGAAAGCTAGCCTTTGACCTAAAACCTCACTTTTGCTTTCTTTGGAGCCTAACACCTCTCCCTTGACCAAGAACCTCACACTTGACTAAGAATCTCACCCTTGTTTCCTTTCCCTTGACCTAAAACCTCGCACTTGCCTAAGAACCTCACTTTTGCTTGGTGTTTTCTAAGCATTTTCTCAAAACCCTTGTACTTGACTTTTCCTTTTGTATTTTCTCTAAACCCTGGCATGTGGTTATTTTTCATCCTAAATGTCATTTTTCATCATGATTTATGTCTATTTTTGTTTCTTTACATGTTTAGAGTGAAACCCTAACATCCTGGTTTATAATGATTGCAGGTGGGTCTCAAACCACTGCAGCTGAGGGAGAGCGTCCTTGACACCTGTTTGATCCTATTGCCCATTTCTGTGTGTTGGAGCGCTACTTTCTTGATGTTGTTGGACTACGTTATATTTGTTACATGCCTCCTATCAGGATTCACACAGCGATGATGACCATGCTTGTGGAGCGGTGGCATTCTGAGATGTCCTTGTTTCATTTGCCTACAAGAGAGGTGGTTGTTACTCTTGAGGATGTTTGGAGGATACTTCATCTTTCTATTCATGGTGAGTTGGTTACATATCATGTTTGACATGGTACCTACCCATTCAGCGAGTGTTAGGTGCTAGACACTTAAAGGTGCACCAGTTAGAGATTAATTTGTCTGAGTTTTCTAGTAGTGCAGATCATGTTTCACTTGTCCTATGTGGTTTGATTTTAGGACTAGTTGTTCTTGATAAGAGAGATCGGCAGTTTCCCATAGGTTGTGGTGTATGTATCGAGAGTATGCTTGAGCATGGGACAAGGTATGCTTTGGGTATGTTTCTTCTCCCTCACCTATACAAATATATGCACGAGGTTGTGTATCAGGGCTTTCTGCAAGTGTTTCACTTTTGCATGTTTGGGCGTGGGAGCATATTGCCATTGCTTGACTGAACGAGATATAGGATCATTCCCCTGATGATTTGTAATCCTATCATTATGGGGATTTCATGCACTATACCTTTCCTGGGGATCTTCGTTATTAGTGTCGAGTTTTCGATGAGATGTCAGGTTTTTTGTGGAGACCTTATATGGGTTGTGAGACTTGGCTAGAGGATTGAGATCATATTGTTTACTATTGATAGACCCATTGGTTGATTGGTCATTCTTATGTTGTGCTAGAAGATTACTTACCAGACCGAGTATGTCACCAGTTTGGAGAGAGACAGAGACGAGTTTTTGATGCTTATGAGGCTCATTTTGGTCAAACCACTAGGGAGGTTCGTGTATGGGGTCTCCATGTAGATATTACTGTTGTTGAGTTCAAAGCACTTTCCCCAGTTGGTTGGGGTTGGCCGGTTGGTTTAGCAGATCCAAGTACTTCTCTTGATTATGATGAGTGGTGGGCATGACGTAGGCCATTGAGACTCACTGATCTTGGGGGTGATCCCACTGTGGGTAGATCAGGTATTACAGGTCGTCGTGGGGAGCGATAGCGCATTGAGGTCCTTACAGAGCAGTTGGATAGGGCCTGACGTGATGGGGCACATGGTGACTAGGATGAGAACATGCCTTAGGCGTGGGGTCATAGACAGGTTTCGGTTCCCCTTCCACCATTTGGGGATGGAGATATACTATTAGCTTAGATGAATTCTGTTGGAAATGCAGAGATAGTGTGGTGACAGGCTGCAGAGGCTCAAGTAGATATTTTGAGGGCTGAGTGAGATAGTGAGAGCAATTGATGACATGTTGCAAAGGCTCAGGCATAGTTTCCTATAGCGGAGAGAGATACTCTCAAGGTAGAGTGATAGTTTCAGAGAAGAGTGGGGTCGATATCTACAAATGTCCACCTATTATCAAACTTTATATGATGCTACTGTCAAACCAAAATGAGAATGAAATGAACTAAGAAGATATCTAATTCAAAAGACTTAATCTAAGATCTTATTCCATCACTTATGAATGAACAGCCTAAGCTATTGAAATTACGTAATGAAATCCTAAGATTAACAAAATGAATTCAAGCAAAGGAGAGATTACAATTCCATGTCGGAGTGTGTTTGCATGATGTTGGGTTGTTCATATCACTGTGAAGCCTCCATTGTTGCATTGTGATAGCTTGAAGAATGATATTGATGTTGGTTGATTGAAGGAATGATGAAGCTCTATCAATGGTTATCTTGACAACACTTTGTTGCATAAGGTATTTTGATTCTTTGATCCTTTTTTGTGAGGAAAGAGGTTTGTTATATAGAAAATGAGATTTCGAATCGACAATCAGGATTCAACAATGTTGGATAAATATCAATGGTTGAAAGGTGTTGAGAGGATTTAGACATGAGACGATTGTGCAAAGTTGATTGCACAATTTGTGTGATTGAGGAATAGATTGGCTAGTCAAGGTTTAGATTGATCAGTCGGGATTTACATCGATCAGTCAGGATTTAGATGGCTTAGTTAGGAAATGGATTGATTAGTTAGCAAATTAGATTGATTAGTTAGCAATTGCAATTTACTCAATTACAAAGTGGGTGAGGAATATGAATTAGTTGATTTAATTAATTAATTCATTTTTGGAGTTGAACGTGCAAATCAAGTTTGACTTTTGCAAACAAATTTGTATTAGTTTGATTTTATTTTTTATAAATGATTTGAATAGTTTGATTTAATTATTCAATTTTTGGAGGGAAAGTGTCGCAATTAAATTATTATGATTTAATAATTCAATTAAATTAGAGGAATAAGGTGAATTAGTGACGTAATCAAATAATTGACATTGTTTGACTAATCAAGACGAAATAAGATTAGATTAGGACTTTATTAAATAAATATAATTCATTTAATTTTTTGAAATGATGAAATGTGAATTAATCAAATAATGTTGTATTATTCAATTAAAAGTAGAATTAGGGTTTTAGGACTTCATTAAATAAATGAGATTTATTTAATTTTATCGAAATATGATGAAAAGTGAATTAATTAAATAATGTTATATTATTCAATTAATAGAGAAAATTAGGGCTTCTAGACTTTATTAAATAAATGAAATTTATTTAACTTGTCGAAAATGATGAAAAAGTGAATTAATTAAATAATGTTGTATTATTCAATTAACAGTAGAAATTAGAGTTTTGAATGTTGTCGATGTGAAAATGTAGTGCTATTTGATGATAATGATTTTGAGATGTTCTGGGACATTGCAAGATGATTTTGAGATGTTCTGAGATGTTCTGAGATGATTTCTAGATGTTCTAAGACATTTCAGGATGATTCTAAGATGTTCTAGGAATGTTCCAAGATGTTTCAAGATAGTCTTTGAATGTCATGAGATATTCTAGGATGATTCTGAGATGTTCTGAGACGGTTCAGGAATGTTCCAAGAGGTTCTGGGAATGTTTCAAGATGATTTTGAGATTTTACGAGATGTTCTGGGAATGTTTCGAGATGTTCTGAGACATTCTGAGAATGTTTCAAGATGTTCCAGGAATGTGATAGGTGTTAGGTCAATTTTACATGTCTACACCTATGATGGCTTAGAGCCTAACATTGTATTGTAAACATTTATTGTTTAAAAGTTACTAGTTTTGGAGGTTTGGAGGATAGGTTTTTCACAAAGCATCTCAATGTCTCCTTCTATGTGCTTTTTCTAGTCTTTATTTTATTCTTGTTATTTCTTTAGTGTTGTTACTATGTCAAAATGCTTCTATAATTTTTATAAATCAAATAACATGTGGTATATCTCCTATTAGAATTAAATATGATTTTATTTATATTAAAGTTTAGTTTTGAATTTTGGTATTAGTGAATTCTATAAGAATATGTGTAATGCCCCGCCACGCAACCCTAGGAGAAGTTGCAAACTACTAAACAAATGCACAATTTTTATTTTTATTCTTATTTAATTACAAATACATGTATGATCACAACACAAAGCCAACAATCCCCTAAGGTTACAAGACAAAGATTATTTAGATCACAAATTAAAACAACATGCATGAAATGAAACATAACAACATTCACTCAACTAATTAAAGCACATACATTCCATACATGAGATTTTCATTAAGACCATGAGATCCTTCATGGTTACCAATGACAGAAGTTATATAATTACAATTACATCTCTCATTCCCAGAATGAGGTAAATCAATAACATGATTGTTTATTACAATTTCCACCTCGATAACAATGAGGGGTAAATAAATACAAGAGCAACTAGCATAAATGAAACCAAGGTAGCAACTGGATCCCACGAGCTCTCCAACACGAAAGTCTCATCCACATAAGCCAACGCCAAAACAACGGAGTAAGGTGCACGTTCCACCCAACCAAGTGACACCCGAAGGCTCACCCCCGTGCAAGGAGATAGTAACAAGGGTTTCAAGTCAAGACCAACAACCTCTAAACATAGGCAACATGACTCAATTGAAAAAGGATACGAACATGACATCACATGACACAAAGGTTACAATGCTTCCAGATTTGAAGTAAATAATCACATCACGAATGCAAACATAATGTTGACTTAGGAGAAGTGTCATCACAATGTCGCATGGGATATCCTGGCAAGTCTTCCTAGGTCCTGGCCCCCATCTCGGGATATCCTGGTAACCTCTATCGACTCCCGGCCCCACATGCAAACCAATGCGGAATCAGTTATCTTTCGAAGGGACACGATAACGATCTTGCCATTCCAGGCCTTCTCGTCTCATCCCAAGTCTATACAAGCACTTGCGTCCATGAGCGAGGCAAAAATTAATCTTTTAAATGTTGGTACCACCTATGCTAATTAATTGGTTTAAGTTTTCACTGAATTAACCAACTTACATTGAGATCTCCTGGCACCACTTTGTGTGTCGGCCCTCAATGCAAGCCACTTCTCTAAGACAACACGTGGAACTATGCCACCACCAAAGGGTACTCAAGTATGACCTAGGGATAATGAATCCCCAAACACGACATGAAGAAAACAAAACCCGCCCAAGATAATCAGATATAACGTTGGACACAAGTACGCACTACCCATGGAAAACGAGGTTGATTGACATGTTGACAACCCCAAAACACATAAAAGACGATTCAATCTAGAAGACTTACGAGATCTGACTCAAAACCCAACAAGAATAAGCACCCCACGACGAAAGAAAGCTTGCAAACAATATAAGGTAATCTACCTTCGGATTTCGTAAATCCAATCATTCATCGCATTAGTGCATTTAAACAATTTAAATAAACTATGTTTTTGCACAATCACATAAGGGTTTGAATGTTTGTTTGATTCTTGTTGACGCAATACACACAATATCTTTAAATCAATTTCTTTTCTTTTCATAACCAATGATTTCCCATAAACCAATTTTCATCTATCCTTTAACAAATATCTCATTATAATTTAAATACTTCCTCTCTTTTTAAAAAAAATAAAACACATTAAAAAAAACATATATATTTATTAAATATCTACATAATCAGATATACATATATATATATATACACTCGATATATATATATATCTAATTACATATATATTTTTAAAAAATAAATATATATAATTAATATTTAAATGTGCAAGATAATTACTTAAGCATTTATTAAAATATAATATACACATATTATAATATATATATTATATAATAATATTAAATTATTATATATAACATATATATTAAAATATATATAAATTATATTTTAATTGACAAAATAAAATATTGAAATCAAATTTCATATTATATATATTAAATATAAAACATATAATATAAAATATGTTATATGTTTTATATTTAATAAATATAATAAATGAAATAACAAAAAGCAAATTTCATAACCAAATGCCATCCACACTTAGGGTTCGACCGCACCCTGTTTGAATAGGGGACGCAGCCCCCATGAATGGGGGCGGCGGCCTGTGTAGGCAGCGATGGCGCTGCCTCCACAGGCCGCCGTCGCCATTCTTGGGGTGGCCGAGGGTTTAAACCCTCCCCCATACACTTAGCCCATCCTTAAAAAAAAAATCCGCCACGTGGATTTTAACATGCCGACAACTGGTAAAAACAAAAATTCTGGGTAAAACCCAGAATGGTAAAAAAACACAGTTTCACATTATTTCAAATTTTTTGGTTTAAACATCTCACAAATATATAAATGTATATATATATATATATATATGTATATATATGTGTATATTTATATATATGCATATATATGCATATATATGTATATATTTATATATATTTATATATATGCATATATATATGCATATATATGTATATATTTATATATATTTATATATATGCATATACATAGTCATAATAAATGACTGTAAAAATGCTTATTTATCATACCCAGATTGAGCAAATGCTCAATCTGAGAATTACAATAATTTGCCATTCACATTGCAAGATTTAACACAATAAATTAAAGATTTCTCACAATTTGAATTGAGATTTTTCCAAGCAAATACACTTTCATAAAAAAAAACCATTGAATTTCCATGCTTGTTTTCAAGATTTTCCATTGATAGTTTTCATTTTCTTTTGTTTTCACTAAAGTTTGAAAGTTCTTTTGTTCAAGTTCAAATGAAGATCTTCTCATGGGTTTTCAATCAAAATTTGAATTCCATTAATAGATTGAACCATTTCAAACAAAAAGAAAAAGAATTTTAAAATGAGATGGCATAATAAGGAAAGCATGGAACCTTTTGTTTTTCTCCAAGCTATTTGAATCCTTCAATGGAGGTTGCTCTCCTTCAAATTTTGCTTCAACAAATCTTTCCAATCCTTCTTCAAAAAATTTCTCCAAGAATTCCAAGTTTCTTGTTGCTCTCCAAAATTACCAAATTCTAGAAAAGATAATTCAAAAAAGAAAAAAATGCATTTTCCTTATGCCCTTTCCTTCTCCAAATTGTCAAACCCCTAATTTTGAGTTCACCCACCAAAAGTTATTGCAAATTTAGATATTTTCATTTTTTTTGAGAATTAATAAAACAATTCTATTTCCCATTTCAAATGCATAGTATTTATTTAAAACAAAATTCTATTTGCACCCCAAATGTCAATTAAATTCCCTTTTATTCACAAAATTGAATTTAGCAATTACATTTAGCAAAAATCATTTTTAATTTTATTTCAAGAGGAATGCAAGGCAATTTCTATTTTTTTTATTTGTCACAATATTTAATAATGCTAACACAATTGAACTAATTTAATTAATCAACAATAAATCTAATTCATGATTAGATTATTTTATTGATTGAATTAAATTAACTAATTAATTAATAAGCACTCTTTTATGAATTTTGGCAATAAATTTAAATAAAGCAAACACCATTTCACTAGGAAATTTAATCACGGAAGCAAGGAGAGACGAGACGACAAGGAAAATAACTTATCCCAACTGACAACCCAACGACCACTATGGCTAGGGTGATGTCACGACACAGAAAACCAAGCTACTATCTCCCAATCATTTTCCGTTGAACAAGGGACATGCTCAGACCTGCGGAATCAGGTGGAGTCAATGTCCTGTACCTGCATCCTGCACACAACACGAGTGTCGAACATGCATATATATATAAATATTAAAACACACTGTGAAGAGGAAATCACGGAATCATAGGGCACTCGCATGCGAGTGATGTGATCCCATCCCCTTCACCAATACAATATCGCTAACTGACGCCTCTAAACATCAATGGTATAATCAAAGCATAAAGCATCAATAATTCACATACTTGCTAATTTAATCCATAACATGAAACAATAATATCATCTGATTAAAGTACCATCACATCAAAACATAATGTTTACATCGCTTAACAATTAGCGCTCAAAGAAATCAAGTTTATAACCAACGTGCTGACAAAGCAAAACATATATAACGAACATTGCTTGATCAAAAGAAAAAAATGGAGGGGTGTTACATCCTCCCCCCTAGGGTCAGGCTTACTCCTGGAAGCCTGCAAACAAGTAGTGATAAAGTTCCCTCATCCTAGCTGCATCTTCCCAAGTGGATGATGTGTCATCCCTAGGATCCCACTAGATCCTGACCTGATCAATATCTCACCCTCGAAGAGCGAGCGTTCTGTGCTCCACCATGGCCACGGGCTCCAAAGCCAGCTGCCCGTCCTCTACCTGCAAAGCATTCCAATCAAGGACATGAGAAATGTCTGGATGGTACGGCCGAAGAACTGATACATGAAATACGTCGTGCACACGTGAGAGACTGGGCAGTAAAGCAAGACGATAAGCGAGGCGCCAACTTAGAGCCTTTTCCATAACGGATTGGACTCTTTCGTGGACGCACACGCAAGAAGACTCTATCGCCTACGGAAAACTGACGATCCACCCTATGCGCATTCGCATACTTCTTCTACCTATCCTGCGCTGCCACCAAGTGCTCTCTAATCCTATCCACCTGCTGCTCCATATCCTGCAACATTTCAGGACCCAAAGTTACTCTGTCCTCTAGCTGATCCCAACTCAAGGGAGTGCGACATGGTCGCCCATACAATGCCTGGAATGGAGCCATGCCGATAGAACTCTGAAAGCCATTATTATAGGAAAACTCTACCAAATAAAGATAGTCCTCCCATCATGTCTTTTGGTCCATCACATACATACGCAACATGTCTTCGAGGATCTGATTGACCCTCTCAGTCTGTCCATCTGTCTGTGGGTGGTAAGCTGAACTGAAGTTCAACTGTGTTCCCATCACATGCTGTAATGACGTCCATAGAGCTGAGGTAAACACTAGATCCCTGTCTGAGATAATCTGATGCGGAATACCATGTAACCTCACTATATCCTCCACAAACACTCTAGCTACGGATGATGCAGTATAGGAAGAGCGCATAGGTGAGAAGTGTGCTACCTTTGTCAACCTATCCACTGTCACCATAATTGCATCATGCCATCTCGAAGAGTTGGGTAAACCAACAATGAAATCCAATGAGATTATATCCCATTTCCACTCTGGTACTAAATGTGACTGCAAAAGACCTGTTGGATGCTAGTGTTCGGCCTTCACCCGCTGACACTCAAGACATCTCGACACAAAATCCGCAATATCTCGCTTCATCCCTGGCCAAAAATATAACTGAAGCAAATCTGCATACATCTTCTTCACCCCTGGATGGGCTGAATAAGGTGCACGATGTGCTTTGGTCATGACCAAAGCACGAAGCTCACATGATGGGGGAACGTATATGCATCCCATGTGTCTCAATATCTCGTCAACATCGAGAGAGTATCCTAAATATCTACCCTCAAGGGGTCTTTCTGCCTCTATCACCAATCTAACATCCTGATACCAACTGTCAGCTGGGAGGGCAGAAAGAATCTGACTCCGCAAATCAACAATAAGAGTCAACTCAGATATCTCATGCCTTCGCCTACTGAGGGCATCTGCAACCACATTCTCCTTCTCTTGGATATACTTCACCTTGAAGTCATATTCATAGAGAAACTCCATCCATCGCCTTTGCCTAGCATTAAGGTTGGGTTGCGTGAAGATGTACTGAAGGCTCCTATGATCACTATGCAACTCAAACCTATGCCCAAGAAGAAAGTGCCTCCATCTCGTCAATGCATGAACCACTGCCGCCAACTCAAGATCATGGGTAGGATAGTTTAGCTCATGATCCTTGAGCTTTTGTGACTCATACGCAATGACACGACCCTCCTGCATCAATACTGCACCTAATCCCTCCAAGGACGCATCTGTACAAACTACAAAGTCCCCAATAGGATCCAGTATCGCAAGTATAGGTGCACTGGTCAACTTCCCCTTAAGACACTGAAAGGTTGTCTCACACTTCTCAGACCACTCAAACCTCTTTCCTTTCCTCTGAAGTGAGGTGATAGGATGCCCTAGCCTCGAAAAGTCCTACACAAATTGCCTATAATAACCCGCTAGCCCCATGAAGCTATGTATCTCTGCCACATTCGTGGGTGCAGGCCAATCTAAGATCGCTTGGATCTTTGCAGGATCCACTAAAATACCCTCCCCAGAGATCACATGACCAAGGTATTGGACCTCAGTCCTGAAGAATTCACACTTCGACAAGTTAGCATATAGCTGATTATCTTGCAAGCACTGTAATACCTGTTGTAAATGATCCTCATGTTCCTCCATTGTTCTAGAGTATACCGAAATATCATCTAGGAACACAAGAACAAACCTGTCAAGGTATGTACGAAATACCCCATTCATAAGACTCATGAACACTGAGGGTGCATTCGTTAAACCAAATGGCACAACTATGAACTCATAGACCATACCGCGTTCGGAACACAGTCTTATGAATATCTGACTCGAAGATTCGAAGCTGATGATATCCTGACTTGAGATCAATCTTTGAAAAGATGGTAGCACCCTTGATCTGATCAAATAGATCATCAATCCTAGGAAGAGGATACCGATTCCTGATGGTCACTTTGTTCAACTATCGGTAATCAATGCATAACCGAAGTGAACCATCCTTCTTCTTCACGAAAATGACAGGTGCTCCCCATGGAGAAACACTAGGGCGAATAAAACCCTTCTCTAGCAATTCCTCAAGCTTCAACCTAAGCTCTTTCAGCTCTTGAGTAGTCATACGATAGGGAGCTCGTGAAATGAGCTCTGATCCAGGTACCAAGTCTATCTTGAAGTCAATGTCCCTCTGAGGAGGCATCCCTGGAATCTCGTCTGGAAAGACATCGAAAAACTCTTGAAGGATGGGGTGACTATCAAGAGAAACCTTCTCTTCTCCACCTCCTAGACCCAAATCATCCACTGTAACAGCGAACAATTGGCAACCCTACTGCACACACCTTCTCAACTGCATAGCTGAGATGATCCTCAAAGAGATCAGCCTCTGAACCCCCACTACCTCTACCTCTCTACCAGATGCCCCAATGCATCTA
Source organism: Sequoia sempervirens (assembly GCA_007258455.2). Taxonomy (NCBI): domain Eukaryota; kingdom Viridiplantae; phylum Streptophyta; class Pinopsida; order Cupressales; family Cupressaceae; genus Sequoia; species Sequoia sempervirens. Next base: position 117 of record VDFB02045493.1, on the reverse strand, counting down.
ATTGACTTACGTCGACAATCAATGACTGCACTATGAGCCTCTAGCCAATCCATTCCTATGACGACATCATAAGAACCCAATGGAATAACACGTAGGTCCAAGGTAGTCTGGAGAGGT
>VDFB02045492.1:30447-58125 GCA_007258455.2 Sequoia sempervirens | reverse complement strand
CTAAAATAGGTGCTTCCAAACAAGCTATGGATGCTTGGAAAAAATCTACCAAAGCATAATAATAAGCAATAGCATAGACAAGGCAGCGAACTGTTTGAAGAAAAGCCTCAAAGAAATGTGGTCTCAATGGTGATGGAATTCCATGACAATCCATAGCAATTTTCTTGTCATGGAATTTTTCATGCCATTCCATCACCATGAAACCACATTTCTTTGAGGCATTTTTTCAAACAACTCACTTTCTTGTCTATGCTACCACATTTTTCATACATGTCTACCAAAGCATTTTATCAAAAAATTCACTGCCTTGCTACTATGGCTAAAATCCTAAAAAAAATACTTTTGAACAAGCTATGGATGCTTGGAAAAAATATATCAAACCATAGTAGTAAGCAACAAGCTATGGTCTCATGTTTTCTTTTCACGTGAAAATCAGCGTGATTTTATTCACATTTTTTTGCAGGTTATAAACACATTTTTTTTAGCAATTTTGTTGTTTAAAATGACATTCAAGTTTATGGTGGTTTTGTTGTTCATATGATGATATTTGATATTCTAATCCTAATTCATGCTTCTAGGTTGTATAGATATATATTTTGTTTTTACATGTTTTTGTACCAACGAACCCAAAATGAACTGAACCCCACTCCAAAAAGTTTTGGCCAAACTGGCGAACCAAATCCATGAACCTGAACCTCAAAACCTATTCCAACACTCTTCATTATTCCTACACAAACTTAATTGGCCACCTCATATTATTTTTTCCCTGACTTTACCCATGTTTACTCTCCTTCAAACCTCTCTTTTTCATTCAAACCCATGTTTTCCTAACTAGGGCATGTCATGCCATAACATACTTTTGACCTCCCATGTCCTTGTAGAACTTTTGAACACATCAAACTCCACAATCTCACCCTATTTTCAACCTATTTTAACTTATTTTCAAGCAATTTCTTTTTTTCACCTTTTCTAGCCTTGCTTTTAAGGGGCCTCAATTTTTAATTTTCAACAGGGGCAACATTAGTAATCTCTTCCAATGCCCTTACTAATATTATTTTCTTATTCCTACTCCTTATCCTACTTACATCAGGCCCATATCATTGAAACATAGCCTAAACAATAGATGGAATGGCCTATTTCAACATACTACACTCAAACCCTTAAGGGATCGATCTGATTGAACATAGCTCAGAGCGATTCCGCGTGTTTGGGTGAGAAAGAAGACCATTCCTATCATAAAAAATGTTTATTCAGATGTGTTGGAATAGTTTGTTTGGTCACAGGAGTTGCAAAATGAAAGTTGCACCACTTTGCAACTTTCTACTGCTTCCATTTGACACTTTTTCCATCAACTGAAAACTGGACACCATGGGAAAAACACTCCAAGATAATGAAAATTGAGAGAGGTAATTGTAGAGGGGCTAAACACGATCCCATGGGATTAGACGAGAAGTTTCTAAGCATCATAGTGTCCAAGTAACCTCATGCTAAAGTTTATAGCCATTTTTCCCTTTGGACCCTTAAGGGATCAATCCGATTGAACATAGCTCAGAGTGATTTTGCATGTTTGGTTGAAAAAGAGGACCATTCCTAGTGTAAACATGCCTATTTAGATGCATTGGAGCAATCTGTTTGATCACATGAATTGCAGAACAAAAGTTGCACCACTTTTCAACTTTCCACTACTTGCATTTGACACTTTTTTCATCAACTGAAAACTAGACACCACGAGAAAAGAATTGTGATATAATGAAAAAAAAGAGAGGTTATTGTAGAGGGACACAACACACTCCCATGGGATCCAATGAGAAGTTTCTAAGTGTTATGGTGTATGAGTAACCTCATGCTAAAGTTTGTAGTCATTTTTCCCTTTGGACCCTTAAGGAATTGATCCAATTGAATGTAGCTCAGAGCAATTCCGCATGTTTGGGTGTGAAAGAGGACCATGTCTAGCGTAAACATGGCTATTTAGATGTGTTGGAACAGTCTGTTTTGTCACATGAGTTGTAGAACAAAAGTTGCACCACCTTGCAACTTTCCACTGCTTTCATTTGACACTTTTTCATCGACTGAAAACTGGACACCACAGGAAAACCACTCCGAGATAATGAAAACTGAGATAGGTTATTGTAGAGGGGCCCAGAAATATCCCATAGGATTAGATGAGAAATTTCTAATCATCACGATGTTTGAGTAATATCATGCTGAAGTTTGCAGCCATTTTGCTCTTTTGACTCTTGAGGGATCGATTTGGTTGAATGTAGCTCAGAGTGATTCCTCGTGTTTGGGTGTGAAAGAGGACCAGGCCTAATATAGACATGCCTATTCAGGTGCATTGGAATAGTCCATTTGGTCACACAAGTTGTAGAATGAGAGTTGCACCACCTTGCAACTTTCCACTGCTTGCATTTGAGACTTTTTCCATCAACTAAAAAATGGACACCACGAGAAAACCACTCCAAGATAAAGAAAAATAAGAGAGGTTATTTTAGAGGGGCCCATTATAATCTCATAGGATTAGATGAGAAGTTTCTAAGCACACGGTATCTAAGTAACCTCATGCTAAAGTTTGCATCCATTTTTCCCTTTGGACCCTTAAGGGATCGATCTGGTTGAACAAAGGGTCTATACTCTAAACTTATCCAAACCTTACCAACTCTTGGGGAAGCAATTCTAAGGTGTAAAAACTTCAAAATCTACAATCAAATCTCAGTTATACCACTGTACAATGGGTAAACCACAAAACCCTCTATTGTAGCCTAAACCCTAGGGGTTTATTGAAAATGATACTTCCAAAGCTAACCACAACCTAAAAAATTACTCAAACAAGTTTGTTATACCTTGAAAAATCTCAAACAATCATAAAATAATGCTACCCTACACAAAAACACAATTTGACTCTTCAAAACCACCATTTTTCTTAAAGAAAACTCACTTTTACACACATGGGTTTCACACCCATCTCACTTTCAGACCTCCCCAACACTAACACATCATTCCCACACCTTAATAATTTTAGTGCAAACCCATTCCTCAAGTTAAAAAGGCTACAGAAAGAGGAATGGGTCAAAAAGCCATTTTTATTGACTCAAAACCTTCAAATGTACAAGTTTAGGCTGGTTTTAGTAAATTGATGATAAAATGCACAAAACATTATGGAAAACCTTCTAAATAGATTCAAAAGAAAGGTAACTCCATATAATATGAAAATATCAATAAATATAGATCAACTAATTGAAATAAAGGCCGTACAATCTGCTGCTAAGCTAAAAATATAGAAAATTTTAGAAAATTTTGAGTTTTTATTGTTTTTGCTTATTCAAATCACAAAGTCCAACCTTCAATTTGAGTTCTCCATGTTTTTAAACTCTTTCCCACCAATTAAACACTAATTCACCTTCCTAGTTGACCTTTGAACTGGTTTGACTCTTCACATTCCTTCCATAATGCAAATTTTACATTTTTACAATGTTTGAGTTTGCAGGTTTTGTACATTTTTGCAATTTTTAAACATTTTGCACATTTTGAAAAACCCAACCTCCTAAACACCTAATACAGCTCAAATATTACTAAATACATAATAGAATGGTCTCATAGATCTTATTTTAATACAAAACTAAAAATCCTATATTCTACTCCTTATTTGCCTTGATGAACAAAACCTACTGAATGGTGCTCCTGCACAAATCATACATTGACCTTCTTGTCCCTCATAAAGTTTGGACCACATCCATTACCTCCACATAAAACTTGAAATCCTTGGTCTTCTTGGTTTCCATGCCTTGATATGGTTATGCAAATGAAAATGAAGAAATGTAATCTCCTTCTCTACTGGCTGGAAGAATGCATGCTTAATGTTTTGATAAATGATATCAGCTCTCTCATCTACTCTCATGGTTGAATACCAAAATATAGTATGGTGGGCCTCTAGAGTTCCAGTCATCTTTATTCCTCTTCCACCAAATGTTGGCCCAATCCACATGTTTTCCAACCTAATTGACTTCTTTTCTGAAAGCTGAAGTTTCTCTTGAGTCACCAGTGTTGCTCTCTCTGCCTTTTAAGACTCTTTCATTGCTACATATCATCTATGGGATTTAATCATTTGTACCACATGTGGTTGATGTGCTTTGAATCCTTGCATCTAAACAAAATTTCCTCAACATAAATACTACTAGGGAATTTCAATGTTGCCATTGTAGTTGGTATTAAAGTCGGTACCTACAACATTGAAAATTATCCTTATATAATAATTCCCTCCATATTTTTGGCTTGTAAAACTCTTGATGGTGGATACATGAAATCTAATTTTGATTCCTCTTCTACATTAGAGGGAACTAATATATCCTTATTATGACTCTTTTGAATTATTAGAATCAGAATCACTAGCTTCCATATTCAAAAATTCCCAACCAACATCTTCAATAAATTGGCCACCAGTTCAAGTTCATTTTTCTTTCATAATACTTTATATATCCATGGATTTCAACCATTCCTTCATGCCATCAAGTGAAGATTGAGGAATAGTGTCAATATAGAGTACATCCCACTTGAAGTCTTTCAAAATAATAGCCATAACAAATTCCTTTTTCCCAAGCCATACTCTCTCAAGGTTAACAATCATACATTGACCTTCTTTCCCCTCCTAAAGTTTGGACCACATCGATTACCTCCACATAAAACTTGAAATCCTTGGTCTTCTTGGTTCCCATGCCTTGATATAGTTATGAAAATTAAAATGAAGCAAGGTAATCATCTCCTTCTCCGTTGGCTGGAAGAATGCATGGTTAATGTTTTGATACATGATATCAACTCTCTCATCTACTCTCATGGTTGAATACCGAAATCTAGTATGGTGGGCCTCTAGAGTTCCAGTCATCTTTCTTCCTCTTCCACCAGATGTTGGTCTAATCCACACGTTTGCTAGCCTAATTGACTTTGTTTTTGAAAGATGAAGTTTCTCTTGAGTCACTAGTGTTGCTCTCTCTACCTTTTCAAAATCTTTCATTGCTACAAATCGTCTCTGGGATTTAATCATTTATACCACATGCAGTTGATGTGCTTTGAATGCTTGCATCTATAGGAAATTTCCTCAACATAAATACTACTAGGGAATTTCAATGTTTCCATTGTAGTTGGTATTAAAGTCGATACCTACAACATTGAAAATTATCCTTATATAAGAATTCCCTCCATCTTGTTGACTTGTAACACTCTTGATGGTGGATACATGAAATATGATTCTGATTCCTCTTCTACATTAGAGGGAACTGATATATCCTTGTTCTAACTCTTCTGAATTATCAAAATTAGAATCACTAGCTTCCATATTCAAAAATTCCCAACCACCATCTTCAATAAATTGGCCACCAATTCAAGTTAATTCTACTTTCATAATACTTTATATCCATGGATTTCAACCATTCCTTCATGCCATCATGTGAAGTTTGAGGAATGGCGTCAATTCGGAGTACATCCCACTTGAAGTCTTTCAAAATAATAGCCATATCAAATTCCTTTTTCCCAAGTCATACTCTCTCGAGGTTAACAATCATGCATTGACCTTCTTACCCCTCCTAAAGTTTAGACCGCATCGATTACCTCAACATCAAACTCAGCATCTTTGGTCTTCTTGGTTCCCATTCCTTGATATGGTTATGCAAATGAAAATGAAGCAAAGTAATCATCTCCTTCTCCACTGGCTGGAAGAATGCATGCTTGATTTTTTGATACATGATATCAACTCTCTCATCTACTCTCATGATTGGATATCGAAATCTAGTATGGTGGGCCTGTAGAGTTCTAGTCATCTTTCTTCCTCTTCCACCAAATCTTGTCTTGATCCACATGTCTGCCAGCCTAATTGACTTTGTTTTTGAAAGCAAAAGTTTCTCCTAAGTCACTAGTGTTGCTCTCACTGCCTTTTCAAACTCTTTCATTGCTACAAATCGTCTCTAGGATTTAATCATTTGTACCACATGTGGTTGATGTGCTTTGAATCCTTGCATCTAAACAAAATTTCCTCAACATAAATACTGCTAGGGAATTTCAATGTTGCTATTGTATTTGGTATTAAAACCGGTTTTGCAACATTGAAAATTATCCTTATATAAGAATTCCCTCCATCTTGTTGGCTTGTAATACTCTTGATGGTGGCTACATGAAATCTGATTTTGATTCCTCTTCTACACTAGAGGGAACTGATATATCCTTGTTTTGACTCTTTTGAATTATCAAAATCAGAATCACTAGCTTCCATATTCAAAAATTTCCAACCACCATCATCAATAAATTGGCCACCATTTCAAGTTCATTTTGCTTTCATAATACTTTATATCCATGGAGTTCAACCATTCCTTCATGCCATCAAGTGAAGATTGAAGAATGCCATCAATATAGAGTACATCCCACTTGAAGTCTTTCAAAATAATATCCATATCAAATGCCTTTTTCCCAATTCATACTCTCTCAAGGTTAACAATCTCAATCTTGAACTAATAGTGATTACTAAGAAAGGTAATTCCACCAACTCTATCAAACAGTTTACCACAAGAACAATAAAAGCAGAGGCTTTGAAAGGAAATCCATAAAAACCAAGCTCTCTAAATGGTATATCAAACTCTTAGACCTCATTATTGCACATTTACAACCAAATTCAAAGATTTTCCTTCAAAAGGCTACAAATTCAAATGTTGACAATTTTGTAGCAAGAATGCATTTTTTGCACATTTGACCACCGAGACTCAAAAAATCACCCTAATACACCTTAAATGGTCTTGATTGACCTTATTTAGCATAAATAAACACAAAATACCTTAATCTAATCTATTGACCACCTATCAACCTTCAAAAAGTGAAATTTTGCAACTAGAAGACTAGGTGCTCCTGCACAAAAATTACATTATGTTTGAGCCTTCAAGAGGCTTTAAATCTAGCCTTTACAAATGATTCTACATCTTTCCAATCATGTCTAACTATTGACCTTGTAACTAACATGACTTATTACATTATAAATCAATTGACCATGTAATATGACCTTATTCAATTAACAATTTACTTAAAACACAATTTACTAACTTAAAATAATTCCATGAACCAAATTTGTTCAATAACCTTGGTGCCCCTACACTAAAATTCAATATTTCAATAAATTTCATTACAATTACAAATCTCATTACAATGCCTTAGGTACTTTGTCCTCACAGATATTTTACAATGTCACTCATGCATTCGAGATTTTCTTATAATGTCTACATCATAGGTTCTCATTTAGAGGTTAACTTAAAATGAGTAACTTAAGATTCCCTCACAAAGCTTCACATGCTCTTTTATAATGGCTTCGAATCATAATTGAGATTTGTCAAGGTCATAAAAATAAGGATGTTGCATTGCTTTTTTGGCTGAGATTCTCTTCGATGGCTCAAAAATTGACATTTTTTGCAAGGAGAGACCAATCAATTTTTACTAGTTTAGTTACAGTTGTATGCAAAGTAAAAGAATAAAAAGAAATAGCTAATCCAAAATGGAAATGAAATGAAAATAGATGGAAGGCACTTACAAATAGGCATGGCAGTCTATCAACTTAGTCACTCCTAGTCATACATCTTCACTATGAATTCCAAGATACGTATTGCACACAATACCTCTCATGAATCTAGAATATCTTAAAATTTGAGATGCTCCTATAATTTCTACATCATAGGTGCTCATGATAAGACTAACTTCAAATGAATAACTTGAAATTCCCTCACCAAGCTTCACATGGACTATTGTAATGGCTAAAAATCATAATTGATATTTGTCAAGATTATCAAAATAGGGATGTTGCACTGCTTTTATGCCTAAGATTCTCTTGGATGGCTCATAAATCTGCATTTTCTGCAAGGGGACACCAATCAATGTTTATCAGGTTACTTACAAATACACAAAGTAAAATAAGATGATAGCATTGGCATTAAACAAATTAAAGTGGATACAAGTATAAATTAATAATAACTATTGTGCATATACTTACAAATTAATCCAATGAACCATCCGGATCTACTCTACTCTTTATTGTGTCAAGTATTGCCTCATGGTCAGACTCACGAACCTTCCACAAGGTCTTGTTCAAAGGTCTACCCCCATATTTTCTCAAATAAACATTGGATGCCACAATAAGGTTTGAGTAATGAAGAATCTTACAATGTGTGTCAAAATCCTCAAATAGCCAATGTTTAACACTCTTATGTGGGTACATTCTAAGCCACGTTCTAGTAACAACAATTGAGCCTGTAGGGTATTCAATGTTTTCTCCATCTATAATTGGGCCTTCCAATTCCTTTTTGGCCTCAACACAACGACACAAGCAATAGTTTGTTCCCTCTTCATTTTCTTCATCTGCAATACCTATAGAAACATTCCCTGCATTGATATGTGTAGAAAATCACTTGAAATTATTCAACATTATGAATATAGTACAAAGTAAGATAACAATATGGAATTTAAAAAACTAAGCAAGTAGATATATCACCTAGTTGAACTAGATCTGATACGTGGTCAAAGTCAACCGTTGATTCCATCTGTGCTAGTTCCAATGCCATCAGAGGGCAATATGTGTAAAGTGGGCTAAGATAACTTGTCAACCATTTGTCAACCCACTCCCCTAACTCACAATCATTCCAAGCTTGCAGTGTACATGAAGAACAAAAGCATGCTAGCTTATGTGTATCGATACTCCATGAACCTGCATTTGAGCTAAGGAAAGAGTGTAGCTCACTCGATCCTATTAGTGTACAACAATCCTCATATGGTGCAATGTTAATATCATCCATCAACCAAAAAAATCTATGAACTGAATACATACCTTCATTACCTAGACACATTAAAGCATTACACCACTCAACAATTAAACTTGCATCTATCAAATTTTCACTATCTTTATACTTTAACTCTTCTCGTGCTAATGCTCTTTTCACCCATGCTCGTGCACCATTATGCTTCTCATTTCCATGCCTGGCCTCACAAAACTTTCACATATGCTAAATACCTATAGTGAGATGCATCCTACACAACTAATAAAACATGCACACATTCTTGAACTGTGCTACACAATTATCTGACCATATTATATGCTAATTGTATGCTATGCCCCTCTGAGAAAAATCACTATAGAACATCTAGAAGTAACCTTTCATGAACTCTAGAGAATGTGTGTGATCATCACTAAAATAAAAGTGATATTCCCTCAATAACTTCCTTTGGTCCTCTGTACTATTAGTTACATGAATGAATGTTATGTGCACAAATATTGAAACCTGTGTGGAGTTGTAATACTGTGATTGCACCTCACACTGTGTCTGTAGAGTTTAGTTCTCTACAAAGTCAACCACTGATACTATGTTGTCTGTAGACATCCAAATTTGGACACTTAATTTATCCAAATTTATCATTTTTCATCTAAACATCCTCCTATCCGAGTTAATTAAGTAATATTACTATTATTTAATTAATATATTTAATTCTACCAAATCCGTAAGGTATTTAATTAATAATTAAATACCTTACCCTCCTTAATCCTTTTTTCATCAAATGAATTAAATAAATATTGCATTTATTTAATTCCTCACATGTCATTTTCATCTAATCCTAATCCATCTCCTAATTTCTTTATTAGGGATGTGCACATGCATAATCCTTGATTAGGATGTGTCACATCCTCCAACTTTTGCAAGTTGGCTTCTAATCCTCATTTATCTTCTAATTACTGATTAATTAATCTTAATTAGTACCTTGGCCAACTCTCTTCATCCCCCAAGAAATTTTTAATTCCTTTTTATTCTTCCTAGATTCCCCTCCTTTATATGTGAATTTTTAATTCACATTCCATCTTTCTAAGGCTTCTAAAACCTTGGACTTGTCACAATCTCCACATGTGACCAAGTCCCACCTTTTTGGAGCCCATCTTTTATCCTCTAGATCCTTCTAGAAATGTGAATTTTTAATTCACATTTATATCCCCAACCACCTTTCTTTTTCCCATGTAGATTTTTGAGGAATTCCAAAATTCCTCAAATGTCCCTTTCACTCCCATTTGGGGACAAGGAATCCCTTTTTGAGGAAATCTCATCATTCCCCAAGGTGTTTGTCCTTCTTCCACCTCATGTACATTTTTGACACCTCATTTACACTTCATCTTCTCTTGGCCACTTCACGATCCACATGTCAAAATGTGAGGGCTTGTGGGTTCTCAACCCACCATAGCCCTTCATCTTGACCTTGTTGGATCAATCTTGACTATTGAATTCTCTAGAGAATTCAAATTCTTCTATAAATATCCCCTCCTTAAGGGCATTTTCAACACTTAGCCATTTTATAACTACATGCTGCCAATTTGTATTTTCACTCATTCACTATCATCTAACCATCCTTTTGATCATTTTGCACATTCAATCTTGCATCTAGCTACATCACAAACCATCTAAGGAGCACACAAAATTATCTCAATCAAGGGCCAACCAAGGAGTCATCAACAGCAAGGTGAAATCGTTTACATCTTGTTTTATCTACTTTCTTTCTTGTTTTATCACTCTTTTGGCTAATCTTGAGGTGTCCTTAGTCTTTTATCATTCGCATTTTTAAGTTATTTTGTGCATTAGAGTAGGATAAAATTCTTAGAATCACATTTCTAGCATGCCTGATGGGACCCACAAATAGGTTCTTGCATTTAATCTCCCTTTTTGTTAAGAATTTTGTAGGAAAAGGTCGCAGAAAGGCGGCAGCGCCCTCTGTCTTACCGCAGAAAGGCGACAGCGCCCTACATCTGAAAGTTTTATTTTCTTCTAACACGTTTGCTACAATTAGGGATATATTTAGAAGGTTTTTCTAACACTTTTCTTGCAATGGGAGGGGCACAACTTTCCTTTTTTCTTAAAAATCTGATAAAGTTTACTGTAGAAAGGCGGTAGCGCCCTACATCTGAAAGTTTTATTTTCTTCTAACACGTTTGCTGCAATTAGGGATATATTTAGAAAGTTTTTCTAACACTTTTTTTGCAGTGGGAGGGGCACAACTTTCCTTTTTTCTTAAAAATCTGATAAAGTTTACCACAGAAAGGCGGCAGTGCCCTCTTGGCCACTACAGAAAGGCGGCAGCACCCTATATCTGAAAGTTTTATTTTCTTCTAACACATTTGCTGCAATTAGGGATATATTTAGAATATTTTTCTAACACTTTTCTTGCAGTGGGAGGGGCACAACTTTTCTTTTTTCTTAAAAATATGATAGAATTTACCACAGAAAGGCGGCAGCGCCCTCTTGTTCACTGCAGAAAGGCGACAGCGCCCCAAAACAACACAGTTTGGAAGGTAAAATAGTCATTTTGGCTTCATTTTTGCTCTTATTTTTTGTTGTTTTCAAGTGATAACCCTCTAACATTGTTTTGGCAAGGATATTAGTGTTTTTCGCTAACGTTTTACAGCGTATTAGGGCATAATTGATCAAGAATGAAGAAAAGATAGCTAACATTTGTTTGCAGGGCCATCTATTTGATTAGATCTGCAAAAAAATATCCTTGTTATTTTGGAACATAGTCTAATTAGGAGGAATAAACTTCATTGCTTGCTGTGATTGTTTGTTCTTGTGTTATCCAAGGGGGCATTAATTTGTTTTTATTTTCCCCTTACACTTCGTGTGAGCCTGGGGAGTAGTTGGAAATGGTTAGTGACTTCTTTTTAATGGGACTTGCTTGGGGATTTCATCACCCCAAGGGACGATTCCAACCATGCATACCGGCGGGGTATATAAAGGGGGGAGAACGAAAGTTGTACCCCAATCCAGTCACGTCGTAATGGTAGAGCGTCAAAGCTAGGGTAATACTTAGGTAGACGTGAAGAGTTGGTCTGAGCCTTTTAGTATCTCACTGGGGTTCCTGACTCACGCTTGTGATGGACTGGTGTTCACAGTTGTGCCTCACGTATCGAGAGTATATCGAGGACTCCTTAGAAGCCTTGTGCATCCTAGATTAAGACTTTGCCTAGGGGTGCTATCATAATAGTGGTTTATAATTCCTGAGATAAACTAATTTTAGCTAAAATCACATATTTTTAGAAAATATAATGATTTAAGCATTTAAAAGTTCCATTTTAAGGATTCCAATTGAAGAAGGTTTGATCAAATCACCTTAAATCAAACCCCCTTGGATAGAACCTCGCTAATTTTAAACCATACCTATAAATGCATCTCCTTTACACCTATCAAAATGCTGATAAAAAATCACTTTTGATTTAGCTTTTGGAGGATCAAATGAATTCATTTAAAATTTATTTCAAATTATTATGGTATTCCTAAGAACAAGCTATCCAATGAATATAATTTTAATGTGTTTTTGTTTTATTATGTATTTGTTTTTAAGTTTTATTAAATATAAGTTTTTCATTGAAAATGAATTCTTTTCTTTTGCACATGTGGAAAAATAATAGATTATCAAAAAATTTTTAAAAATATGAGTGCACTAAATATTGAAGTCCTTAATCCAACAAAAAAAATTAAATTAAATTTTGACATATACAAAAAAGTTATGCATTATATAGTCTACCTATGTTGAATTGTAATTAGTTTGACTTTGAAACTTGATTAAGGAAAAAAATTCAATAAAAACTATCTAACCAAGTGGAAGCATTAGATATCATAGTTAAAAATCTAAATTGAAAGAATTATAATTTTATCCTTCATGGAAAAAATGTTATGCATACCACAGGCCACTTTTTAAAAATGTTGTTTTCTGAAAAAAATCAATTTTCGTGGGAGATGGAAAAAGAAGTGCAATTTGATTCCAAAAATTTTGAAAAAAATATTTTTAGAATCTATAGACAAAATTTCATGAGACTCTAGTTTACACCATCTTCAGATTCCTCATAGTTTAGACACTATAGGTGCCCGAATGTGAAGATTTAGTTAAAAATAATAATTTCAATGTCTAGTTTGGCCAAAAAATTGTAAACCACTATTATGGGATCACTCCTAGCCATACCTTTAACATTAATCATAGGATTGTGCTTACTTGAAGTGTTTCTTGTGAAAAATCTATTAAATCTTTGATACTTTGACCTTACTTTATCATTTTGCATCCTTGCCATAGCCTTTACCATCAAAACCAAGCTCTATCTTACCGTAAAAAGGCAGCAGTGCCCCTAATTTTACCGCAGAAAGGTGACAGTGCCCCTAATTTTACCGCAGAAAGGTGGCAGCACCCCTAATTTTGTCACAGAAAGGTGGCAATGCCCCTAATTTTGCTGCAGAAAGGTGGCAGCGCCCCTGTTTTGCTGCAGAAAGGTGGTAGCGCCCCTGATTTTTGCTACAAAGGGGTGGATTTTCCCTCTTGAGCATCCAAAATCGTCTCATTTGGATCCGTTTAGCCTCTAAACCATTATTTAATCGTTCTCAACTATTACCTCCTCATTCTAAGCCTCTATTTTGTCACTCTGAGCCTCCCAAAACCTTCATTTGATCTGTTTAAACCTCCATCTTATCATTCCAAACCTTTGTTTAACCATTATAAATCCCCACTCATTCTCCACAATCATCTTCAATCTGCCCATTCATTTTAATTTTTTCATATTCTATTCAAAATTCCATACCCTCACCTAACGAACGTCATAATTTTTACCATTTACATCACCAAACACCACTCATAATCAGCACAAAAAGGTGACAACGCCCCTAATTTTGCCACACAAAGGCGGCAGTGCCCCTAATTTTGTTGCAAAAAAATGAAAGCACCCCTAATTTTGTCGCAGAAAGGCGGCAGCGCCCCTAATTTTGCTACAGAAAGGCGACAGTGCCCCTAATTTTGCCGCAGAAAGGTGGCAACGCCCCTAATTTTGTTGTAGAAAGGCGGAAACGCCCCTAATTTTGCTACAAAAAGGTGGTAGCGCCCCTGATTTTGCTGACTACACCCTTGATTTACTGTAGAAAGCTGACTACGCCCCTGATTTTGCTACAGAAAGGTGGCAGCGCCCCTAATTTTGCTGACTATGCCCCTAATTTACTGTAGAAAGCTATCAATGCCCCTGATTTTGCTGTCTACACCCCTGATTTTGCTGTAGAAAGCTGACTACGCCCTTGATTTGCTGCAAAAAGTTGACTATGCCCCTGATTTACTGCAGAATGTTGATTACGCTCTTTTAACTTCCCAGGGTTGTTATTTACAAACCATACATTGAATCGACTCCGTCCAAAAATCAAAGTTGCTTAGTTTTTCAAGCTCTATCAAGTGGTACCTTCCATTTCCTCATATCAAGAATTTGACCATCCCAGGGTGGCCACGCTCCGCATCACAGGGTGGACACGTCCTTAACTTCCCCAGGCTGTCATTTACAAACCGTATGTCGAATCGACTTCGTCCAAAAAATAAAATTGCTCAATTTTTTAAGCTCTATCTAGTGGTGCCTTCTATTTCCACCTATCAAGAATTTGACCATCCCAGGGTGGCCACGCCCTGCACCGTGGGGTGGACACGCCCCTAACTTCCCGGGGCTGTCATTTACAAACCATACGTCGAATCAAATTCGTTCAAAAACTAAAGTTGCTTAGTTTTTCAAGCTCTATAAAGTGGTACCTTCTATTTCCTCCTATCAAGAATTTGACCATCTCAGGGCGGCCACGCCCCGCATCGTGAGGTGGACACGCCCCTAACTTCCCGAGGCTGTCATTTACAAACTGTACGTTGAATCAACTTCATTCAAGAACCAAAGTTTCTTACCTTTTTAAGCTCTATGCAGTGGTATCTTCTATTTCCTCCTATCAAGAATTTGACCATCCCAGGGTGGCCACGCCCCACATTGCGGGGTGGACATGCCCGTAACTTCCCAGGGCCATCATTTACAAACCGTACGCTGAATCAACTTCATTCAAAAACCAAAATTGCTCAATTTTTTGAACTCTATCTAGTGGTACCTTTTGTTTCTTCCTATCTAATCAAACCAATCCATTCCTCTAATCAGATACATATAATCATCTTCATCTAATCATAATTATTCAATCAACATCATCTAATCATTTGATCTTATCCCATCAAATTGATCTAGTACTTTAATAAAATTCATCAAATCATCTACCTGATCCAATCATCTATCTACCAAATCTCATCAAAATCAAAATCAATCCCATCACATCATCCAATCATCCTAATCTGAACTTTAATCTGATCCTAATATGAGCTTAACTTAAATCCCAATTTGAGCTTTCATCCATCTCCATCCAAAATCTTTGATCCATTCTATTTATGCTTTCATCATCATGAATCCTTATCCTCCATCAATAGTAGTCAAGGGAAACCCTAATTATGTTGATGACGATAACGAAAGTCTTGTCGATCAAGAGGTAGACGACATAGATCCCCTTGACACTATCATCTCTAGTAAGCTTTTTCCACCCACTTTCCAAAATCTAATTAAGCCTAATCATGTTCCTTATGCTACCTTTGACAAGGGGTATCTAGTACCTTCCCCTTCCCCATCTACATCATCCTCTTATTCAACATCCACATCCTCTTATCCTCATCTTCCATCACAATATTCTTACTACAATTCCCCATACATGACTCCCTATCCTAATCATCTTTCCCAATCTTCCCATACTAATCCTACACCCACATATCCTAATCATAATCCACCATCCCAATACCTTTATTATAATCCATCCCCCACATCCTCTTGTCCCACTACACCACCTATATCCTCTTGTCCTAATCCACAAACCATGTCCCCCTATCTTAATTCACCACTCCAATATCCTTACCTTAACCCTCCATCCAATCCCATTCATACATCTACTCCTAGTCCTCCATCCAATCTTAATCCCCCATCTACTCATGGTCCTACATTCAATCCCATTCCTCCATCTAACCCTAGTCCACCAATCCATAATCCCTCGTCCATTTCTACCACCCATCCAAGCCAACCATATGCAAATCTCTCATTTCAGATGTTCTCCAAGGACTCATAATAAAGAAGCCATCCCCAACTCCACATCTTGAAGTCATGGAACCATGCCATCTAGATCCATCATCCACGGTCACTAGTGATGAGACCCTTCTCCATACCACACCTATTACTGATGTTACCACCCCTAGTACCACTCAAACCATTGAGCCCACATCTCCCTCTACTCCTAGATCCACCCAAATCCAATCCACGCCTCCCACTCCTAGTAGCACCAAAACCCTTTTCAATGAACCTCATGAATCTTTCATCCCTCCATCTTCCCCACTTGAAGAGTCCCAACAAGACTCCATTACCATGCCTCTCGCACACGATGAGTCATGCCAAGAATTTAATCCAAAGCATGCCAGCATATCCCCTTCTCCAGATCAAGATCCTACCATCCCATCTAGTCCTCCTCAAGATCACAGTCCACCATCCATTCCATCCCATGATCCCCTTGTCATTCAAGCTTCCACTGCTCCATCTCCATCTCCATTGCATGAGCCTACTACCACAAATCCAGATCCTATCATGGCCCCTACTCCCTCTCCTGATGTTGCTATCCCATCATCTCCTTCTCATAATCCCCCATCATTGCCTAAAAATGTTATCCCCACACCACTTGCATATCCCCTTAGTCCTCTCACATTCCTCCATGGTGGTCTCCTCACAGAATAAAAACAAAGCATATACACCAACCCTCCTCTTCCACCTAATAATGAACTCACATCATTCTTCCAGAATAACAAAAATCATGTCCTAGATCGAATGCTCAAGAGAATGAACTATCAAGGAAAAGGTTTAGGCCTTCATGAGCAAGGTATTATATAGCCCATCGAAACTAAAAAACATTTGTATCTACAAGGTCTTGGATGTACTACTTATGACTCACAATCTAAAAATGTTGGTACAACCTCTAGATGTCCTCAACAAGCCTCTTCTAAAATAAATATAGGCTCTTTCCATCGCTCCACCAAATCATATGTTGCCATCCCTCCTCTATCGTATCACCTCAAAACCACCATCCATATTCCTCCTTCATCTGCTCCATCCATTTTGGGTCCTTACATCCCTCCATCTACCATCTCCAATCCTCCATCTACCATGCCCTTGTTTCCTCCAGGTCCTACATCTATTTTGGGCCCCTATATCCCAAAATCACCTCCTCCATCTAGTCCTATCCATCTCTTCATCCATTCATCACCTATCCATCTCATCCATCATAAACATCCCTCTCACATACCCCATGGTCAGGATCAACAAAGGCACATACCTAAACATCCTCCATCTACACATAATCCCCATACTCCTACCTCCATCACTCCACATCATCCATCTCCTTGCACCCATCCCATTGCTACTAAAAGCACTTTGGTTGCTAAAGAAAAAATACATCAATATAAACATCCACATGAATTAAAATCTTCCCATGTCCCCTCAAAGACATGTTAAAGCAAAGCAAAATCAAATCCAAAATCCCAATGAAATCTGAAGGCCGCAAAGGCCCACCAAAGCAAACATCAAAACCATGTGGATCCCAAAGAAAAAAGATGCAATGCCATCACATGAAAAATAATAACATCCAAAGTCACTAATCCAAAAGATAATCATACACCCCTTTCATCTCCTAAGTCTATTTTGGGTCCCTATGTCCTAAAATTCACCATTCCATCTCCTCCATTATCCCCCCATTCTCCATCCCTTAATCCTCTTATCTTTTCACATCCACCACCACATGTGTCAATGTTGGTCCTGAACACATCTCCCCATCACATATCCACCCCATCATTCCATCCATACCCTTTGCAGCATCCCATCCATTATCCCATGTATCTCCCCTCTCAAATCCCCCTAATTCATCCTCTTGCATAATCAATTTATCCTCATAAGGTTGTACCAACATCCAATAGTCAGTTCGAACATGGGCTCTTACTACCTCATATAGAACTTGATGCTTGAGTCCTCCATCCATATCTATATCATGTATCTTCTAAATTCTCTTATCCACATCCCTATCCTTATCCATTTTCATCCCCCTACTATCCAAAAATTCAAAAAAGTCCAAAAATCCATAAAAATTCAAAAAAAAGGTCCAAGAAAAAAAAGTAAAGAGAAATAATCCATCCAATGGTGAAAACTTGGCAAACAAGCACCTTGGATAAATACCATGATGAAAACCTAGCAAATAGGCGTCATGCGTAAATCCCCATCTGCACTTGGGGGCAACTTCCTGATATGCATTCCCTCCATCCGCTCTGCTTCCAGCTATGCACCCATCTTCCTGTTATCCGTCCTCTATCATAGCATCCTTTCCATCTTCATATCCATCTATCCTAGCATCCCTTTCATCTCCCAATCCTTATATTCTACATCCTACCATCATACCCCATTTATCTCTCATTCCCTCTACCCTTCTTGTGATCTTGATCAAAATAGAGGCACCTACCTATGCATGCTTTGGACAACTATTGGTATATATTCCCTTCATCCATGCTCTATCATATTCTTTAGTCACCCATCCTATTCTCCCCTAGTTATCTCCTTTATCTTTCCATCCACTTTTCTTTTATCCTTCATGCCTCCTCATATATGACATATCTAGAGTGGGGGCATCTGCTTCCTTTGTGACATAATCCTTTGAGACATCATCTATCCTAGCATCCCTTTCACCTCCCAATCCTTGTGTCCCTATCCATCTATCACAGCATCCCTTCCATCTCCCCATCCTTATCTTTGTATCCATCTATCCTGGCATCCCTTTCATCTCTCAATCCTTATATTCCCATCCATCCAGACAATCCCTCCCATCCCCCATCCCTATATCTCTATCCATTCTTTCATCTTTATCCTCATCCCATCTCACAATCCCTTGTCATTGGTATCTGGCTATAGGCCTCCCCCCATGCAACCTAATGCCATTTATCTCATCATCATCACCCTTGCTTCTCTTGCACATATTTCCAATCCCCTATCACTTTTCATCACTCATCTATCTATCATATCATCCTCCCAAGTCATTTTAATGCTTTGATAGCTATCCCATCCCTGAGTTTTATGTGATCGTCATCATCCTATCCACTCCAACAGATCTATCCTATCTTGTCCTATCAGTCCCATCTTTTTATCCACTTATCCTATCATCTTATCATCCTTTATCCATTATTTTCCTTTGGTCTTGTCGAACTATGTTGCCTCTGCGCTTTCACATAGGCAAGGTCGATCATTTGATCCGCCCCCAAGGTTCCATCATCAATCTTCATTGTCCATTTTGCTCTTCTATCGTCTACCATCGGTCTTTACTCCTTTTGTCCATCCTATCTTTACCATCCATCAAGGTCTCCATCTTGGTCAGTCGTCAACCTTTTATCGAACTACGAGGGCTTTTCGCTTTTACGTAGGCAAGGCTAATCTTTGATGGACCCTGAGCCCCTAGGTCTTTGAGGTGTGTCAATCTCATGTCTTATCTCCCATGTGTCATGTCGTCAAGCTATGCCCTTACTTATCTAGCTAGTTCTTAACAAACAAGAGCCACTTGCATCATCAAATCCAATCAGTTTTGAATATCTTATGTCATATCGATCTTTTAGCTTAGTATCTATCATCGGTCTCAATAGGATGCATCCTTCCTAATAGACCTCATCAATCCCATCCATCCCCTTGATCCTATGGCAAAGGATGTTTGAAATTGATTGTGATATTTTGATACTTTTGGATTTTGTTCATCATTTGAGCTCCCTATCATCACTTGTCAAGGCCGCCATGATCCATCATATTATGGTGTGTTTTGATTGGTCAACATAGGGGCATATCTTTCTTTTTTGTTTGATTGTGTCTTCTTGTTTGTCCCACGTAGTACCCACCAAGATCCCTGAGGTCTTGTGTTACGCTGAGGCATCCTTTTGTGCTTGTGGTTATCTCAATACCTGGCCTGACCAAGGTCTTTGTGACTTTGGGGTGTTGGGGTAGCCTTCTTGTCTGTTGTGTTTGTTTTATGCATTAGACACTAATTTGCCTTGGTTCCACATACCCTAGCACTTGGTGTCTTATGCTATAGCAAAAATCAGTGCTCTAAAGATGGCAAATTGCATTAGGATTTGCATTTCATTTTTCATTCTATCATCTTGCATGTATCCCCCCATCCATCAATCCTTCATCCTTATCTCACATCTCTTTCCAATCCCCATCCATTCCATTTAGCCCAAATCATCTAATCATATCATTGGTCTTGTTCTTAGTCTCGTTACCAGCCTTGACCCATCATCATCATCCATTAGTATCATTCCCTATCCCTTTGGTGTTGTTTTGGGATGTATCATTCCCGCATCAACAACACTTTCCTCATCATCATCGAGAGGTATTCTTCCCTATCCTTTAGTGGTGTTTTGGGATGTATCCTTCCCTCATCAATACCACTCAGTGGGATGTATCCTTCCCTATCCTTGTGTTGTTTTAGGATCCTTCATTCCCTCATTGACAACACTCCATCCATCATCAACCCATTTTGGCTTGTACCTTGACTGGGGCAACATCACCTTTTGAAATCCATTTGTGCTTCATCCATCCCCATATCACTTACTCTCTTACCCATCACCTTGCATCACCTTCCTTATCTCCCCTTGCATCACATCATCTATTTTGAGAGCACACACATGTTCTCTTCAACCCGCATGTCCTCTCGAGGGGGCATCCTTAATCCCTACTCTTCATTTTCACCCCCCATCGTCTTCCTTCCTAGTCATCCCTTTAATATTCTTTGAAATGATGCTACTTCGTAACACTATCTCAAAGAGGGAAAAAATGTAGACATCCAAATTTGGACACTTAATTTATCCAAATTTATCACTTTTCATCTAAACATCCTCCTATCTGAGTTAATTAAGTAATATTACTATTATTTAATTAATAATTAAATACCTTACCCTCCTTAATCCTCTTTTCATCAAATGAATTAAATAAATATTGCATTTATTTAATTCCTCACATGTCACTTTCATCTAATCATAATCCATCTCCTAATTTCTTCATTAGGGATGTGCACATGTCTAATCCTTGATTAGGATGTGTCACATCCTCCAACTTTTACAAGTTGGCTTTTAATCCTCATTTATCTTCAAATTACTGATTAATTAATCTTAATTAGTACTTTGGTCAACTCTCTTCATCCCCCAAGGAATTTTTAATTCCTTTTTATTCTTCCTAGATTCCCCTCCTTTATATGTGAATTTTTAATTCACATTCCATCTTTCCAAGGCTTCTAAAACCTTGGACTTGTCACAATCTCCACATGTGACCAAGTTCCACCTTTTTGGATCCCACCTTTTATCCTCTAGATCCTCCTAGGAATGTGAATTTTTAATTCACATTTATATCCCCAACCACCTTTCTTTTTCCCATGTAGATTTTTGAGGAATTCCAAAATTCCTCAAATGTCCCTTTCACTCCCATTTGGGGACAAGGAATCCCTTTTTGAGGAAATATCATCACTCCCTAAGGTGCTTGTCCTTCCTCCACCTCATGTACCTTTTTGACACCTCATTTACACCTCATCTTCTCTTGGCAACTTCACCATCCACATGTCAAGATATGAGGGCTTGTGGGTTCTCAACCCACCATAGACCTTCATCTTGACCTTGTTGGATCAATCTTGACCATTGAATTCTATAGAGAATTCAAATTCTTCTATAAATACCCCCTCCTTAAGGGCATTTTCAACACTTAGCCATTTTATAACTACATGCTGCCAATTTGTATTCTCACTCATTCACTATCATCTAGCCATCATTTTGATCATTTTGCACATTCAATCTTGCATCTAGCTACATCACAAACCATCTAAGGAGCACACAAAATCATCTCAATCAAGGGCCAACCAAGGAGTCATCAACAGCAAGGAAGGGGAAATCATTTACATCTTGTTTTATCTACTTTCTTTCTTGTTTTATCACTCTTTTGGCTAATCTTGAGGTGTCCTTAGTCTTTTATCATTCGCATTTTTAACTTATTTTATGCATTAGAGTAGGATAAAATTCTTAGGATCACACTGCCAACTAGAAAGGTGTCCTTGCATAGCTTCAATTGTGTGTCTAGCCATCGGGCTCTATGGGTATGCCTTGCATACTCATACACTAGATTCTCATGAAACATGGACATAAACTAATACACTAGAATCTTCTCAATAACCAAATCACAGCTTTTTGCTTGAGACCCATATTTTTTAGCGATTGCCACTACTTTATACTTCCCGAAATCTACTAGTTTATGTCCCACCTCATCTGTGCTTTCCATATGTTGACATATTGGCATTCATTGCAAGCCATTGCAATGCTCACATAAACCATCCAAGTATGCTATCATATTGGCCATCCTCTATTTGACATAAATTTTTTGATAAAAAATCTCTTGAAGATTTTGGTGGGGATTTTATGCCACAATCCTACAAAACATCGTTAGTATGCAAATCTAAACATATAGAATGATAAACATCATAATGGTTAGTGAATTCAATATATAGTCTACAACAACAAGTAGTGTGTGTGTGATTTATCTTGGCATAAAAAGGTTTGAGCATTTCAAAAAATATTTGAGAAATACTAATTTGAGGATAAGTATTTTGAAATTTACAAAAAAATTGGGCTTGAGTCATATCAAAAAAATGCTTTGGATGTGGCTCATGGTTCCAACTACTGATTCTCCTTCTTATGACATCGCTTTGATTCAGAGATGACATCCCTTTGATTCAGAGATGGCCTTGTATTATTCTTCTAATAATCTTCAATTAGTGTTCTTAATGCTTCAACAACTTTTTTATCTTTATGTGGCAGTCTTCCTAAGAATTCCCATAATTCATTTGAATCGGTGCTCTCAATTCTTTTCTGCCTTTGAATGGCTTTTGATAAAGTTTTTCTACTAATTCCCATTTATTCACTTGTCTTTTTAATGAGACGAGATCTTTTTGTTTGATAGCTTACCAAAGTTGATGTAATAACACATCGGGTGACATTACAATCTTTTGAGCATGAGGTCTTACCCACACTCTCATAAGCATCCATTAGATTCTTCACAATAGTGTTTTCACTTGATTCATTCGATGTTCTCAACCCAAGAGTCTTCATGATGTTTCTATACTTTAAACCCCACATCATTTGAACAAATAGTTGACATCTTGCAATCTCATTTAGCCTTTCAAAGAAAATTTTCCAAATCTTATTAGCATATCTTCTACAAGTGTGTTCTCAAATCTTACCTTCCATGTGCTGCAAAATATCCTCATCAATATTAATCAAAAAATTTTGCTTTCTATGCAAAATTCTAGGTGGTTTTCTCTTAGGTACATACATCTCAACATTAGAAATTTCATCAATATTTAATTGAGGTGGATTAGATTATGTACCTTTGACCGAGGGTGGAATAGAATACATACCTTGAGGTTTACGTGGGGATGATGGCATACCTTATTTTTCAAATCCAAGTGATGATGTACTCTCAACTTCAGATGTGGTGGATGGTGTCCAACCATACTTGCTTGTGGTAGATGGTGTCCCTCCATATTTGCTTGTGCTTAGTGGTGCCCCTTCTTATTCACTTGCAGTAGAGGGTGTGTCTCCAACTACAGTATTTGCATCTCCCCTAGCACAACTCTTTCACATTTGTACCCTTTGTGCTACCAATTTCTTTTCTCTTTTTGATGGTTGAGGTTCCTCTTCAACTAGCTTGTTTTCGTAAATCATTCCTAATTTTTTCTTTTCACAATATTACATCATCTATTTTTTCTCTTTATCTCTGAAGGCTTGGAGCTAATCATCTATTAGTTTTTTCCTTTTAACAGTTCATTTCTTCGGCATGACGAATAATTTTACCTATGCAAAAAGTGCTAAGTCAAGTCAAATTAACTAATAGTGAAGGGTTGTAAAAGTCTATTAAAGAGGGAGACCAACGTTCACCTCTTTCAAATGTTAGTTTTCAAAGTTGAAGTGCCTTTTTTTAAGAGGGAAACATTATAAAAGGCCATGATAAACTTGAATGGAGGGTGATCTTGAATTGGGCATCAAACCAAATGAGGAAATGTTGAGTTTTCCTTAACAAAATTGAGCTTTTGGTGACTAAAATTGAGTTTTTGAGTTGGGTAGTGTTAATTTATGTTAGATTGAGCATGAGTAGGGTATATTAGACTTGTTTTAGTAGTTTTAAAGTTTTGGAGTGTTTGGCAAGTGCTACTTTTAATAAAACATAGGGTTTCTAAGCCTAGGGAGAGGGTTTTATGGTTTGGGTGGTAAATGATTGAATATCTGCAATCTAATGCTATAATTTGAAGTTTTGATAGATATAAAGTGCTGCCCCAAGGTTTCAAGATATTTGGACAAGTTTTTAAGGTGGTCCCTTTGTAAAAGTGGGCTAATTTGGGCCCTTAAAAGCATAGAAAACTTGATAATTTGTACAGTTTGGTACAAAACAAGCATTGGTGATTGTTGGATATGTTGAAAAGCTTTGTAATGGGTAAAATATAAGTGTCTAAATGGTCCTAGGTCTGTAGAACAAAAAAATTGCATAATGAAGCTTATTGAGCAAACCATTGCTAATACTAGTGCTTTTAGGCTTAATAAAGGTTTGGTGGTTCAAGGGTGGTTATGGGTATTGAAGGAAGTTGTGACTCCTAATTTGAAAATATATAAAAACATCATACAAGCCTGAATAAAGGGTTCAATGAATTTATTTTGAGGATTTGGTGCTCTTCTCAACGCCTAAACTGTGGAGTTTCAAGTATTTTTTCTATGTTTTCAGTTTATTTTTCCTGTGTATGGCCCAGTATAGGCCTCCCATGATTAGAGATTCATAAATCACTATGGTGGAAGGTCTTAACTTGGACTTCAATCTATTTTGAGACTCCTTTGGTTGTTTCAGTCAATGAAAAACTCCATTCTTCATGATCATCTTGTACAGACCAACAGGGTATGAGTTTTACTTTAATTTAAAGATGGAGCCTTTCCTCCTACTGTGGTGACCTGTGATTCGTAGGAAAGGCCTGTAATATGTTGTTTTCAAGTTTCATGTTTCTTTTAATAGTGGTAAGGCATCTATAGGGCTGGTGATGTTATCTTAGGCTGAGAATGTGAGTTTTTGGCATGAAAAGGAGGAACCAAAGTGGTGTTTTTGAGATCTAATCAGGCCAAAGGCCTAGTGAAGGTTTATTTTGTTTTTGCATAACCTTGAAAAACTTGTTTGATGCTTTGGTGAGGCTTGGAAGGCCTTGGAATTGTGAAATATAAAAAACCCTAGATATTTATGATCAAATTGAGGGTTTTTGTATTGGAAACCTATTCGAGCATGCAAGGTCCTAAAACCTGAAAAATATTTTGTTTTGAGACCTAAGTAAAGACTATTTTTGGATTTGTGGGTCTACTGAGAAGTGAGAAGGTTGTGTGGGGAATTATACCTGATTGAGTTACTTTGATATACTACAACCTGAACAATGTGAATTTTTTGAAAGAAGAGGTCCTGATGAAATTGTAAATTTAAAATTTGTTTGTAGATTGGAGTTGTGTGTTTGTGTGTTGCAGGCCTCCCCCTACTACATTAGGAGTATATTCCAATTTTTTAAAGACATGTATGGAAAATTTGGTAGCATAGACAAGGCAATCAGCTAGTTTGTATAATTTTTTGATAAAATACCTCAATGAAAGCTTTGGAAGCATACACAAAGAAAGTCAATTGTTAAATTTAACAAAATGCCTCAAAGAGATGTGGTTTAAAAATGTATTAGGAAAGTGTATATAATTGTGTAATTTAAAATTTTCATTGACAACCTAAGGTTGCAACATGAAAAAAAAACAATTTGATCAACATGGAATAAGCAAAACAACAAAAATGAAAGTAAGCTATAATAGAATGAAAGAAAATGTACAAAGACTTCACATACCTAAAAAACCAAAGTTTCAAAAGCTTGTTCCCCTCCAAACTTCAATTGTATATCAGTTATCACTGTAATTCAAACTTGAATTGACATTATATTCCTTTCAAAGTGAAAACTTTTCTATTTCATGCAAAGGTGATGGAAAATCATGAAAAAGGTGGTGGAATCTAAAAATAATGCATGCACACTTCACTCAATCACCAAAAAGCTACTTTTTGTCAGAGCACGCACAAAACCAGGAGAATATGCAGAATGTGAGTTGACATCACTAGTATATTGTATATTTTTACCATTTTTAGTGCAATAAAAAACACACTCATGTTATAACATACTCGTGTTATAACTCGAGCACGTTATTTCTTGCTGAAACAACCACATCTCTACTTATTCCTAACATGCTCACGTTATAATAAAGTTGGTTTTTTTAAAGATTTATAGGGTAGAGGGTTAAGGGTAGAGGGGAGAGAGATAGACGAAGTGGGTGAGAGAGAGAGATACCTGAGAGAGGGAGATACTTGAGAGAGAGAGAGGAAGGGAGTGGGAGAGAGATAGAGGGGAAAGGGCCAGGGGTAGAGGGTAGACGATTTAAGGGTTCAGGGTTTAAGGGTTAAGAGTTTAAGGTTTACGATTAAGGGTAGAGGGGAGAGAGAGAAAGAGTGAGTGACTGAGAGAGAGAAAGAGACCTAAGACAGGGAGAGGGGGTAGGAGGGAGAGGGTTGAGAGAAAGAGGGATGGAGTGGGAAAGAGATAGAGGGAGAGAGGGTAGAGGGGAGAGAGATAGAGGGACTGAGTGAGTGAGAGAGAGACCTGAACCCACTCTCTCCCACTCTTTCCCACCCTCTCCCACTCTCTCCAACTCTCTCCAACTCTCTCCCACTATCCCCCACACTCTCCCACCCTCTCTCCCACACTCTCCCACCCTCTCCAACCCACTCCCACCCTCTCCCACTATCCCCCACACTCTCCCACCCTCTCTCCCACACTCTCCCACCCTCTCCAACCCACTCCCACCCTCTCCCACTCTCTCCCATCCTATCTCCCACTCACCCACTCTCTCCAACTCTCTCCCACTCTCTCAAACTCTCTCCCATGCTCTCTGACTCTCTCCTACTCTCTCCCCCACTCTCTCACTCTATCCCACCATCTCCCACCCTCTCTCCCACTCTCTCACTCTCTCCAACTCTCTACCACTCTCTCAAACCCACTCCCACCCTATTGTACCCTCCCCAACCCTATCTCTCACTCACCCACTCTCCCACACTCTCTCCCACTCTCTCCAACTCTAACCCACCCTCTCCTATGCTCTCTGACTCTCTCCCACCCTATCCTACCCGTTTCCACTCTCTCCCACCATCTCCCACCCTCTCTTCCACTCACTCTCCCACCTCTCCTCTCCCTCTCTCAACTCCTCCCACCTCTCCCTTCGTTATACGACTCTCTCCCTCTCCCACCCTCTCCCACACTCTCCCACTCTCTCCCACCCTCTCTCCTAGTCTCCCACTCTCTCCCACACTCTCTCCCACTCTCCCATTCTCTCCAACTATCTCCCACCCTCTCGCATGGTCTCTGACTCTCTCCTAGCCTCTCTCCTAGCCTCTCTCCCACACTCTCCCACTCTCTCCCACCCTCTTCCACCCACTCCCACCCTCTCCCACTCTCTCCCACACTATCTCTATCTCAGCCACTCTCTCCAACTCTCTCCCACTCTCTCCAACTCTTTTCCACCCTCTCTCACACTCTCTAACTCTCTGCCACCCTCTGCTACCCTCTCCCACTCTATCCCACCCTCTCCCACTCCATTCCACCCTCTCCC